>NW_017547204.1:1162102-1173826 GCF_001854935.1 Bemisia tabaci | reverse complement strand
AAAAGTTTTCCGGTAAAGTCACTTTAGCGGTAGAAAAAGTTTTCCGGTAAAGTCACTTTAGCGGTAGAAAAAGTTTTCCGGTAAAGTCACTTTAGCGGTAGAAAAAGTTTTCCGGTAAAGTCACTTTAGCGGTAGAAATCAGAAACGGGGTTTGCCAAAAAAATCGTTTGGCAAACCTAGTTTGCCTAAAATCACTTTTGGCAAACCTAGGTCTGCCTAAAATTTTCAGGCAATCCTAGGTTTGCCAAACGAGGTGCTTGGCAGACCTAGGTCTACCTAGGCAGACCTAGGTTTGCCTAGGCAGACCTAGGTCTGCCTGAAAAACGGGGTTTGCCGGTAACATCTATAAATTTCAATAATCGGCCCGCTGGAGTACTGCCGTGCTAAGGAAGAACGCCGTATGAGCCATTAAGCGTTGCCAAATTTCCTTCAATAAAAATCGAATTTACTGAGAAAATTGTGGATATTTTTTTTCAATGTTTTTCAGACAATTTTATACACAATTTTACCTAAAATATCCTGGGATCTCGAGGAAAAATATGCACAACTTTTCTCAAAAATACACTTTATATTCGGGAAGAATTCGGCAACTCTCGAATGTTCATGCGGTGTTCTTCCTTAGCACGGCAGAGTAGACGTGTGATGAGGTTTTACGGAAAAGTGAAGGAAAAATCATATCGACGGTGAAACTACCAAACCACGTATCTCGTTTGCGGTGTTTAAAAATCTACGCTCACATTTTATTTTTTTGAAGTCGACCAAATCAATATCATTCCTTGAAATTTTTACAGAATTTTCTCCGCACGAAGAGGAAAAATCACAGAAATTTTCAAGATTAGACGTTAAGTAGTTTTTCATTTAAAAAATAAAGTATGACAGGAAGTCCGCGACGTCGCAAACCGAGATACGTGGTTTGGTCGTTTCACCGTCGATATGTAGAATATCACCTCTTTGACAAAGCCCAGCAGCTTTGAATAGTCAGAAAGTTCCCGTTTAAAAACCTTGAGGATCTGAGAGAATAGCATTTGAGTCTGCTCCGTCCCCACATGGCCGCACATCACTTCTCACCGTTCGAGAATAAATTGTTGACATCAGTTTTAATCGCTGTCGCTCTGTTGGAACCAATAACGATGTCTTCCTGATTTCCCGCGCAAACCTGTTCCTGCGAAGCGCACGCACGGAGAACCCGGTGGTAGAACTCCTCAGCCGGCCGATTATTGAAATTGATAGACAGAGCTATGCTATAGACAAAGAAGACATGGGGAGTAAAGATCTATCCTATTGGTTAAAGTGGGAGGTTCCTGTGGACTAAGGGAGAAAAAGATGGACCAACTATCGGGAAAAACCGAGACATGAAAAAGCCTTAAGTGCGCAAAAAATGACGTAGTTTCAAGCAAGACAGCCGTAAGTGACATTATTCCTCCAGAGAGTCAATGAAAACCGTGCTTTTAAGTAAAGTGTCGCTCTCTTATCCCAATTTCTTACTTGATAATGTGTTTGTTGTGTGTCCAAAATGCAACCGCGTAAACATGCAGAAGATGGCACTCATGACTGTCTTGCCTCCTATAATACTAGCCTAGCATGAAAATGAAAAATACTCTTCAAATGTAATTGAAATGAAATCAATGGACTTTTAATGATCCAAACTTTTTTTAGGAGTCTTTCGGACGATTAGTGCGAATTTGACAGAGAACAGACGTTTCCCTCCATACAATTTTTTAGAAAGCATGCAGAAGATTTTTTTTTTTTTTTTTTTTTTTTTTTTTTTTCTTCTTCAAATAGCCTGGAAGGCTAATTCCATTCGGCTTCACACACCGTTCATTCACCAATTCATAAACCCACTCTGTCGACTTCCCTCAACAATCTCCCATCACCCCAGTTATCGTTCTGATATATCCTCATTTTAAACAACAAGTTCATTTTAAATGCCTTCAGCCCCAATTCTTCCAACTTATAACATTTAAATTTATTATATTCCCTTACCCCTTTATAGAAAACCATCTTATCCACGTTAAGATAGAAGTAAGATAGCACTTACAGCTGTCTTGCCTAACATTAGCCTAACATAAAAATGAAAAATACCCTTTTTGTGTAATGGAACTAAAATCAGTGGATTTTGAATAATCCAAACGATTTCTAGGAGTCTTTCGGACGCTTAGTTGGAATTTGTCAAAGAACGGAGGCTTGCGTCAATAAAATTGTCCGGTCAGACGCTTCTGAGCCCGTTTTCTCTCGAGTTGATATCGTCAGCTACCTGACATAAAAGGGCGTAACTACGTACTGCAATGAACCCTGTCTTCCATAGATTTCAATGCTTTTTCGGGCTCATCTCGATGTGTAGTTACGCCTTTAGGCCTTGTCTCCACGGGACGTTTTCATAGGATTTTTCCCAAGTTCGAATAGCAGGAATGAAACTTCTGGGATTTTTCCCAGTTACCTACCGTCTCCACGGGACGAGGCTCATACGGTCCTGCGACTAGTTTGCGCGGGAAGATAACTTAGTCAAAGTCGAGTATTTAGCCAGGATTAATATAATAATTGCACTCAATTGACAATTAGACACATTATTTTAACTTAACAAACATGAAAAATGGAGTAATCAACAAAATATCGCACAATTCGTTTACACTTCCTCTTCTCTCAGTGGGTCCGAAGGGTAGAAGGACCATACTTGGTACTGGGAAAAATATTGAACAACTCAATATCTTTCCCAACTTCGTAAGTGGGATTTTTCCCTGGGATAAATCCAGAGACAAGAGACCCTCCACTAGTATCTTGGCCATGGTGGAAGCTTTTACTTTCGGGACTTCAGCATTCTACTGTTGACTTACCTACATGGTTGATGTTCAACAACGTGTTGGCAGTTTCGTTTTGCAAACAAGCCGAAAATGGCCGACGTTTGGGAAAGTTGTTTGGCTCATGACGTCATCCGAAGCTCATCATCGACCATGTTGGTAAATCAACTGCCGAAACTAGCGTGATGACTGTTGCTCCCTAATAATTGTCCATAAAGGAATTGTTGAAACCCCGAAAGTAAAAGCTTCCACCTGTCGCTAGGAGGCCAGTGGAGGGTCTCTTGTCTCTGGATAAATCTCGTGAAAAGGCCCGTGGAGACAAGGCCTTATGTGAGCCGAGAGAGGATTTTTGGAGTTACCGCTCTCTTGTCTATGACTGGAGAATCCTGGCGGTGGCGGTGGTGTCCGGAGCGGAGTTTGCTTATTATCCACGCGGATGCGGGACGCCAAGGTCCCGCGCTCGGGTGTCCGCGCGCCGCGCGTTTCCGCCATCGTCGACTCCCGCTCGACGCGACGCGCGACGCCCGCCCGCTTCCCGGTTCGCCGACCGCCGCGCCGCGCGCCGCACCGCCACACAGCGCGGCCCTCTCTGGACAAAAATCACAAATTCACAACTCCACTTCCAGGGTGTCTACAAGTCCGAAAAGTCCGGAAATAGCGCTGATCTTCTTGGGGGGGTCTGGAAGTCCTAAAAAAATGCGGAAATTTCGCTAGAAGGCCCGGAATTTTTTTCATTTTTTGGTTGTTATTGTCACATTAGAGGATTTGCAGGTGTCTTAAATTTTGTGAATTTCATCTTTAAAATGATACTACTAGGAAATCTGAGTACGAGGATATCCTTGGTTTCTAAATTGGACAATTATTGGAGAAACGACCCTCTGTGGACAAAAATCACAAATTCACAACTCGACTTCCAGGGTGTCTACAAGTCCGGAAAGTCCGGAAATAGCACTGATTTTCTAAGGGGGGTCCGGAAGTCACGAAAAAGTGCGGAAATTCCGCTATAAGGCCCGGAATTTTTCTCATTTTCTGGTCATTTTTATCGCAATTTGAGCAAGAAGTCTATATTTTTGAAATTTTTCGAATTTTGTCAAATGAAGGTACCTACTGGAAAATTACTGAATTTTTCTGTTGAGGAGGTACTGAATTTCTTGGGAATGTACTGAAAAAGTACTGCAAAAGTACTGATTTTTGGCCAGCCAGTTTTAGTAGACACCCTGGACATCTGAATAATTTTTTTGGAGAATCTCAAATATATTTTTGACTCACAATGATGGTTCATTTCAAAATTTTTCGCTCAAAACTACTTCAGTGTCAGTAGAAAGGGGGTGGGAAACGGGTCGAGAATCACTGGTCCTTAGACAAACTTCCACAAACCTTAGACTGAAATGATGTACCTCAGTCTAAAACAACCACCCGTTTCAACCAGTAAGATCGCTCTATTTTCCCTTTGTCTTCCTTGTCCAATTAATTTCAATAATCAGCCCGCTGACAATCTAGTCGGGATAAGCAGTTAGCTACTCGAGTCTTTGCGAATAAGGTCAGCGGGCCGATTATTGAAATTGATAGACAAAGCGATTGACAAAGAAGCCAAAAAGGAAATGGTGGGATCCTATTGGTGGATGCGAGTGGCTGCAGTGAACGAAGGCGGCACGTAATAGACTAATTAACGTCAACTCGCGAGAGAATCTTCAGTTAGTCCATCATTTTCTCCCCTGTTTAGGAACCACCCGTTTCAACCAATAGGAGCGCTCCATCCCCCCCTAGGTCTTTTTTGTCCATCGCTTTGTCTATCAATTACTGTCATCAGCCCGCTAGGTTGATTAACCAATTGCTCAACTCTTCGATCATCAAGAGAGACAATATCGATGGCCAAAGTGCAAAACCACGTAACTCCATCGCGGTGTTTTAAAATTTCCACCCCCCATTTTATTTTTTTAAAGAGAAACGAACCAACTTCTTAGCTTGAAATTTATACACAGGGTGTCTACAAGTCCGGAATTGGTACTGATTTTTTAAGGGCCGTCCGGAAGTACTGGAAAAGAGCGGAATTCCGCAAGAAGGTCCGAAATTTTTATTTTTTGTCATTTTTGTCGCAATTTGAGCGGAAAATTCAAGTTTTTGAAATTTGCTGAATTTCGTCAATCGGAGGCACTGAAAGAGTACTGAATTTTTCCTTTGAGGAGGTGCTGAATTTCTCGGAAATGTACTGAAAAAGTACCGTAAAAGCACTGATTTTTGGCCAGCTTGCTTTAGTAGACACCCAGATACAGGAACATTCTGCTAACAGGGAAGAAAAATCAAGTCAGTTTCCAAGGAAAATTACCTTCACTAGTTTTTCCAAGAATGAATGAATAGTTTGACAGGAAGTCTGCTACGTTCCAAACGGAGATGCACATTAGTTATCGATGTACGTAAGATAGCCTACACTGCTGTCTTGCCGTCATTAAGCTCTTTGCGCAAAAAATTCTTAAATGCAAAACTTAAAATTTAAAGGGGGAGGGGGAAGTGGGGGATCACCACTTTTCCAGAGAATTCGTATTTTACGCGAGGAAATTTGGCAACGTCAGTATGCGCGCACGGCTCTCCCTGAGAACGACGGAACTATGTCCCCTGCATTCAATACTGCCGCGCTAAGGAAGAACACCGTACGAAAATTCACGAGTTGCCAAATTGTCTTCGATAAAATGTTCATTTTAGAGGCAAGTTATGGATGTTTTTCCTTGAAGTTTTCTGAAACTTTAGGTGAAATTGCGAACAAAATAATATGAGAAATTGGAAGAAAAATATCCGTATGGTTGTCAGGAAATTCGTGTTTTATGAAAGGATATTTGGCAACGCCGGAAGGTTCATACGGCGTTTTTCCCTAGCACCCAGAATACTCCTCAGTGGCGAGGCGTTAAGTAATGATCGATCAATTATTGATAATGGACCACTAGACTAGGTACGAATTTCAGCATTCTGATACATGTTTCTCAACCAAAATTTCACGTAAAATGCGATGCGCATAGCAAAAGTCACCGAAATCAACTCCTTACGAAGATATTTAATGATTCATGATGCGTGAATTCAAACCGCCCGCTCACGAAAACTCAATGCTCTACGTGTTTCACATCGCGCGCTTCATCATGATAGTCTCTGCAATATAAAAATCTGGAAACCTCAATCTTGACGGTTTGGCTCAGCTATAGCAAATTTCTTGTGGTTTTAACAACATATAATGGGAAATGAACATTGCTCGATGGAGAAGCTTGCTGAAACCGTTGTAGTGCGCGATTTGACTCGAGTAGAGCTTTGAGTTTCTTGTGAGCGGGCAGTTCAAATTCCTCGCAACCAATGTGAAATAAAAACGTTGAAATCTTCGTAAGGAGTTAGTTTCAGTAATATTCGTTGCGCTAATCTTGTTCTACGTGAAATTCTGGTTAAGATACATGTATCAGATTGCTTTAATTCGTACCTTGTCTAGTGGTCCATTTCTCGATTGAAGCTATGCTTAAGAATCGAGTATTTAGGTGTTCGTTGCGAACGCTCTGTCCATCGATTCTTTTCCATGGGTTTAAATGGCAGATCCATCGATTTATCGCAGAGCACGCCGCACGCAACTGATTCCTACTCTTGGCACGTGGAGCCGCGGTTTTGCGACCACCGTGCGGCGACGCGTCGGTGTCGACGTCCGTGTCGCGTCGCGACGTCTCGCATGCTAGGAAACGACGCTCGTTGCGTCATCGCTCCGGCGTCGCGGCGCCGCTCTCGCCGTCCCGACGCCGGGTCCACCTCCGCGGGGGGAGGCGCCGCGGTTGCAGGGCTACAAATCACCACCGCGGAATCCAGTGGCGATTTTGCGAATTGGCAACACTGTTCATACTCCATTTAAATCCATTAAAAATTTCGATTCCATCGATATCGAGGCAAGCTGACCTGCTTAGCATCGATTTTCATCATCAGTGGGAAAACATAGTTTTGAGTGCACAAATTTTCGAAGAGTTATTTTTTTCGTTGTCTAAATCCCCGCTCGTAGTGAATCATTTTAAACTCCACTTGACACTTTTGATCAGCTTCAGCAGTGGTGAGGCGTGAATAGTCGATCGTCGATTTTTCCCCATCTGAAGCTATCGATTCAAGAATCGATTATTACGGTGTTTGTTGCGAACGCTCTTTTTATCGGTCTTTTTCTATAGGTTTAAATGGCAGATCAATCAAGTTATCTCTGAGCATGCCTTGCCAGTGGTTGTGATTCTAGCTATATTTTGACTAAATTTTGCAATAAAAGATCACTATATCTGGTTATTCCATATCCATAAATGCACCTATTCGCACCGGGGAAACTAATGATACGTATGTTATCTCTAAAATGATCCAGAAATAGTAGTTATTCAGTCCATTCAGACGTATTTATGCCAAAAGGAACTATATATGTCTCACGCAAACCCTATGCACGTAGCTCCTTTTATCATAAATACGTCCATTTGTCTTTTCAGACTTCTAGATTATTAACAATAGATAAATTTACAAAAACCAGTCGGTGTAATTCTCAAAAACTTCCGTGGTTTTTCTTCTCTGTGAGCCGAACGTTCTGTATAACTTTCAAGCTGTTAAGTTCCTTCTCGAAAAAATAAAATAAGAGCGGAAATTTTGAAACCTCGCAATGGAGCTACGTGATGGCTACACGAGAAGTAGCCCTCCCTTTGCGCGCTTCCAGAAACGCCCCCGTCATTCTTTCTTCTTCTTTGCTATAGTCCTTGTGTGGCCGTATATTCCTTGTCTAACAAGAACATGCTTCCGTCGTCGGGTTAGGAGTAGGTTCGTTTTAAGTCGAAAGTATTCATTTCTTGAAGGTATTTATTTTCCTTTTTTATTTTTAAATACGCTTGATCTATATCTTATTTTGATTTGAAGTTTTTCTTTCTTCTGTTTTCTGTTAGGTCCCAGTTTGAAGTAAATCTTGGATTTGTCCAAAATGGTGTTGTCATTGGTAGTGGTTGGGTGTTTGGATCAAATAACGTGCTACGGCTATGTGAGATACGCGACTGATCCGCCAGAGGGGCCCCCTGAAGACATGGAACTCCATCGTCGACAGAATTATAAATTACCACATCAAGTATATAAAAACAAAGGCACTTGCCTCGTGCACGGGATCTGCAAGGTGCAGCTGTCCTATTTGAGAGAGGCATTCCCTTATTGTTTTCCAGAAGAATATAGACCAATTGATTTTAACGAACATCAAACCATTTCTATGACGCTGCAAGCACCAGCGGTCACTGTTCTAACCATTTTGGGGAAAATGTATGGGTACAGAACTGTTGCTTGCACCGCCCCACCGCACCTAAATACAACACAAGTTTGGTCCTGGACGCTGAATAAAGATTAATACAGCCATAATGCTGTTGGTTTGACACCCAGTTTCAGATTTGTTTTCCTCTCTTCACCTGAATGAGCCAAACGATTATTTCTTCAAGAATTTTCGATGTGTATTTAAGGAAGTTTAATGAAAATGTATATACCGTGTACGTCAATTTTGTGAATACTCCCTCATTCCTCCTGTATATACCTATCAGTAAATAATTTTTTTTCTACTAAGAAATGAATTTTCCGTGTAATTCCGTTTCTCATCATTTGTCTGCAGGAGGTAGTTTCGATTCTTATTTATCAAAATTTTGGACAGCTGTCAGATTTTTTCCTTTCTTCCTTACTGAAGCAGCCTCTTCGCCGTGAAATCGTCTCAAAATTATTATTGTGTTTTTCTCAAAGCAGCGATTTGTAGTTTTCCAAAGGTAAAATGCTCCTCAAGAGTCTCTTTTGGACTCCTTGGTTGCTTTTAGTGTCAAATCATGTAGAATTAACTCCGCCGATTGTAGTTTAGTCATTCTGTCTCCGGAATCCGAGGCTGAACTTGCTTAAATTGCCACCTCAAAGGGCCTCCCCCCTTTTTTTCCATTTTTCTTTTTTTCTTTGCAATCATTTTTTGAAGTTCCGGATTCCATTTCACCAAAATTCTCAGTAGATCCGCCTTCGATCCTCAAAGTTACTTTCTCCTTATTCGAACTGAATTTTGCAATTTGGAGCTACTGTTTTCCTATGGAGTTTGCTATGTCATACCAGAGCGACAGTTGCATGATCTTAGCAACGCCCGATGACGCTTACAAGGTTTTGAATTACCACTCTTCATATGTTGTTTCTGAAATGATATATTATATGAAACTATATAATAAGTGTGTCTGATGGCTCAGATGTTCAGATGAGGTAGTTAAAGTTAGACTTTTTAACCATATCTGAGAATCGGTTATATCTCATTACTTCGAGAAGTTCGGAAATTTAAACTCCTGCGGGCCGATTATTGAAATTGATAGACAAAGCTATAGACAAAGAAGACATAGGGGGTATAAAGCAATCCTATTGGTTGAAATGGGTGGTTCTCATAGACTAAGGGGGAAAATGATAGACTAACTGTCGGGTCTCTCGTGGGTTGCCGTTAGTTAGTCTATTACCTACCTCCTTTGTCCATTGCAACCACCCGCTTCCACCAATAGGATCCCTCCAAATCCTTTTTGTCTTCTTTGTCTATTGCTTTGTCTACCAATTTCAATAATCAGCCCGCTGTAGTGGCGAGGCGTGAATGATCGATCATCGATATTCCCCCACTTGAAGCTGTGGTAAAGAATCAGTTATTGTGTTCGTCGCGAACACCCTGTTTATTGATCCTTTTCCATAGATTTAAATGGGCGAGGTATTAACAAGTATCTTCTTAAAATCTCGTCACCTTCCAGGCAAAGTATCACAAGCGCCATGCGACGTTTAAAAATTTCCGCCGCCATTTTATTTTTTAATTGAGAAATTTTTGGTTGAATCTGTTTGGAAATTTCACCAAATTTTATCGGCAGCACAAAGAAAATTCAGTGAAATTTTCGGACAGCTTCGTTGAACAATTTCTCTGCAAAAAACTAAAATGGCGGCGGAAATTTTTGAACGTCGCATGGCGCTTGTGATACTTTGCCTGGAAGGTGACGATCTGACGTAATGATGCTCAAAGAAACAATCAAGAACACTGTGAATGGAGGATTTGCACACAAAAATTTTATTGCTTTATCTGAAAGTGCCTCGTGAGCTGAGTTTGCAGTATTTTTCATAATTTTTTTCCGACATGGAAAATTTGAGAAAAAATGATTTAAATGTGAGAAAATGTGCCGCCTTATGACGTCATCTGGCGGCATTTCCCATTTAAACACGTGTATTTTAGCAGAATCGGTTATTTTGACGTATCTCCTCTAATAGTTTATCAATTTATGAATCAAGGGTATCTTCGTGTTCAGTTTACTCAGTAGATTTCACGAAAAGACGAAATTCATCAAAATTCAGACCCTTGCAAATTCTCCATTCCTGTAGCCGAGTTCACGCTATCAATATTTTGGTCATTATTTCAAGGGCATGCAGTATTACAATCTACAAACTGTTTTGTGGGCCACCAAAGATTAACAAAACTGGTGTAATGTGACATCATTGTCGGTTTTTTAAACGGCATGACCTTCAGATATTAACCAAAATATTGATAAGTGATCACGGGTTATGTTGGTCAGCATACTTGAAGGAATATAGAAACGGACCGCCTCCACTGCAGCAATGCATTGTGAGGGAAAACTTGTGGAGCTCTCGTACTCTGTCAATTACGGACAAACTGAGGTGTCATCAATGGCCCGAAATCATATCAATGGCAAATCCGGTGGGCTTCATGTGTCATCAATGACATCTAAGTTTGTTCATACTGTAGACGCACATGCTAACAAAATCAAGAGTTTCTCATCAATTTAAAGACGGACCATTGGATTACATTTTGCATTAAGGAACCACTATCTCTGGCTCTTTCATAAAAGTACTTTTCTGCGCAGGGAAACCAATAGAATTTATGTTGTTTCTGAAATAATCCAGAAATTCTGGTTTGTATTGTAAAATGATGTGGTCCAATCGCTCCTCCTTGCCGGAAAAAGTTGGTGGCCGCAGAGGTTCATTTGGACTAAGAGTATAACTATTTAAGCTAGTCCCAGAAGGTGAAATTGCATACTCAACAAGATGAAGGAGCTCAGAATGATTGCGATGCTCGGCAGCCGATTAGTCTAAGAGAGGGAGGCTCACGGCTTGTCCCTCTAACCTTGGTCGAAAGTCCAATACTCTCTCGATTCTCGATACATTATTTTAGTTCCATGACGTCGGCATTGCATACCCGACAAAATGAAGGAACTTTTAGAAATTGTGGTGATCTGCGACTTGGCAGGCAAATTTATGGTACTCAAACACGTATTCCAACTATGCGTAACGGAAATGCGCATAGGTAAACAGGTATCGGTATAATCATTCAGCACCAACGCTTTCTCGAACGTGCGTATTTTCGGAGACTTGAACGCGGAGTAAGGAAAGTAGATAAATGTGCATATATGCAGATCCAAAGTGGAGGCCCCAACCCCCTCCTTGTTTGTCCTATAAAAGGGAAGAAGAAGAAAATTAGGAAAAGAGAAAAACAGGAACGGAGGTAAGAAGAAGGGAAAACGCTTATATTTGGTAACAATTATGACAAAATCGACGGTAACCGCATAGCTAGGGTGTCTACAAGTCTGGAAATATCACTGATTTTTTAAGAGCGGCCCGGAAGTACTGAAAAAGTGCGAAAATTCTGCAGAAAGGTCCGGAATTTTCTGTAAGTTTTTGTCATTTTTGGCGTAATTTCAAATTTTTGAAATTTTTCGAATTTCGTCTGATGGAGGTACTAAAAAAGTACGGAATTTTTCTGTTGGAGGAGGTACTGAATTTCTTGAGAATGTACTGAAAAATTACTATAAAAGTACTTATTTTTGACCAGCCTGTTTTAGTAGACACCCTGATAGCAATGCTTTACAATTCCAAAATTTATTACGACCTCTGCCCCCCCCCCCCCCCCATGACT
>NW_017547204.1:1109378-1162084 GCF_001854935.1 Bemisia tabaci | reverse complement strand
CCCGCCCCTCCCGGTTGAGGTGCCTGGAGCCGCCTACGTAAATGCGCAAAAACATCGTCGGCAGTCTTTCCAGGCACAAAATATGGTAGCATTTGTCACGGGAAAACCCTTTTTCATCAATCCTTTCTGCTCCTCCCATCCCCGCCCAAAAACTTCCTTCCTCTCGTTTGTAGAACAGTGAAACGGGAACATATTTAAATAATTTTACAATTCAATGCAATGAAAAAAATAATTTTTCACCGGTTAACCCAACTGCGTAACACTACAGCCTGTTTTCTCCAAATTTTGTTTCGCCCCTCTTTTCCTCCACATCCGGCTTCTTATGCTGCCGTGCTAAGGAAGGACGCCGTATGAACATTCGAGAGTTGCCAAATTTCCTTGGATGAAATGTTTATTTTTGAGAAAACTTATGAGTATTTTTTCTTGAATTTTTCAGACACTTAAGATCTAATTACAAACAAAATGATCTGAGAAATTGGCAGAAAAATATCCATACATTTTCCTGAAAATCAGTGATTGATTTGCTAGGGGAAATTTGGCAACGCCTGAAGGCTCATACGGCGTTTTTCCTTAGCACGGCAGTATGGGGAAACAGGGTTCTAAAGTAATTTGGAGCAAATAGGCCGTACGCGTAATCAATTCTACGTAACTTTTCGCGTAGAATCCAAATATGAAGTCAAAACATACCCTTGCTGTTTGAAATTTTCGATTTACGGCCCTCCAAAGTTCCAAGCCCCATAATTTTGGACCAACAAGAGTCATGTGGCACATCAGTAAAAAGGTATTGACCTCTTCTCTCAAGAGACTTTTAGATTTTTAAAATCGGATGATTTGAACGCCTACATTCTTTAATTAAAATTTGCCCCATAATGTCCCGCGTAATTCCAAAAAATAGGAGTTGCTGGCAACTGAGCCAAAAATTGTAGTTCCTAAATCGCAAAATGTGGTCCAATAATTGAGGGTCTCTCTTTGTCTCTGTTCGAAAAGAAAAGTTAAGTGTTTCCCTCCGAAATTTTCCAATGCCTCAGATTATACCGCGACCAAGATTCCTCCTAAAATTGGTAGAACGTGCTTAGTTTTTCCAAAAAAATCCATGAAATTTGGCATCGTTCGGACGCTCATACGTTGTTTTTCCGCGGGCAGCTCAGCTCGGAGGATGAGCACGATGACCGAGCAACCGGTGCTTCGGTTTGGTTTCGCACCGGCGAGGAATCCTAATTCGTACCCTTGGTCAATGTCAAAACGTGCCCCCTCCCACCCCCTGACGTACCCTTCTCCCCCTGATGGAGAACTCACGGGAATCCGGCCCGGCGCACAGTGGATCGAGTCAATAAGCGAGGTCGGACAAAACTTGGAAACTTCTAACGTTTTTAACTCCGTTGAATCAAAACTTTGAGATTTTAAAGAATGGTTCCACCGATTTCCTCGTGAAATTTTGTCTCACAGGCACCCCTCAAAATTTAAAATGTGACGAATTAAACATCAAAATTTGCAGTTACAGCTAAAAAATTCAAGTGCGACCTCTCTAATTGATTCGATCCACTGTGCGGCGTTTACGGGCCCAGTCGTGGCCCGTGGTTTTTCCTTTCTCGGTGACCTTCACCGCTCTCGTATGTCGATGGCTGCAGTGCAAAACCACGTTCCTCCATCGCTGTGTTTCGAAGTAAACGCTCCTATTTTATTTTTTCGAAGAGAAACAGGTCAATTTTATGACTTGAAATGTTTACCGAATATTCTGCGGAAGAAGAAGAAAAATAATCGAGGCTGTTTTCGAGAAATTACGTTGACTAGTCTTCTAAGGATTCAATACAGTATGACCAGGGTGTCTACCGGTCCCCAAGAGTCCCCGATTTTGGAAGGGTGTTCTCGATATCCCCGAAAGTCCCCAATTTTCTTGTTCAGGTCCCCAAAAAATCACAAAAATCGCCCTAGAACAACACCGGCATTTTCAAATTTTCCCGCCAGCCGCGGCAGCACGGTGTAACCAGGAGTAAAAAAAATCCGCAGTGTTGCTTGGTTTTTCGTATGTAAAAATTTCTGTGTTTGATGTCACTCCGTGTGACTTTGTGATACTTTTTTTTTGTGTCAGGTCAACCTACAGGACTTGGTTGCTCAACGCTCTTTTGTGTGAAATCGACCCAAACCGTGGGATCGTGAAAAAAATGTTCTGCCGAACTTATGTACCCTTATTTCCTCCCCATGCTCGACTTGGAACGTCACGTGGCTAGCGCATTGGGCTATCGCCGATGTGACCAAGGTTTGATTCCGGAGGCTGGCAACTAATTTTTAACACGTCGCAGATTTACAACACAAAGATTCGGTCCATTTGACACAGGGAAAACTAACACACACAAAAATCAACCAACAGTTCTTGTTACCTCGTGTTTTATCGTACTTCCAGTGGCGAGGCGTGAATGATCGATCGTCGATATGTCCCTATTAAAGCTATGGTAAAGAATCGATTATTACGGTGTTCACTGCAAACACCCTGTCTATGGATCCTTTTCCATAGGTTTAAATGGTAGATCAATTGATATATCGTAAAGCACGCCACGCCACTGTTTACCTCCTATATCAACACGATGTTTTGGTTACTTTTTCTTACTGTGGAGACCATTTGCACGTATTTCGGCCGAACAGAACTGTGTGCATTACGATGTGAGCCCCGTTATGCGTATATTCTCATGGGTTTCAGGGCTCACGTCTTAATGCACAAAGTTCCGTTTGGCAGAAATACGTCCATTTGTCGTCATGCCTGGTCACCAACCGAATAAAATAAACTAGTATCCTCTTAATACTTTATTTCTTGTGAAGAACACGCGTGGTGTGAGGTGATTTTCATGTTTCGTGTCGAAATACATTGTTCGCTCATCCTAGAGTCCCTTTATACTGAGAGTCAAGACAATTTGAATCCATTTCTGATTGGTTCCCGTATTTTAGGCCTCCACATAGTGTCACAAACGGGAATAAAGATTACATTTTCACCAATTGCAAAGATTATAATCTGGAATGGACCAGGGAATTACGGGTTCGGCAAGGAACAAACGGAATGAGAGGAGGAACGGAGAAAGGCATTTGAGAATGGGCCGATCAAAGATTACGAAAAACGTTCAATTTCTGTAATCTTTATTCCCGTTTGTGACATCCATGAGCCGAATTGTCTTGACTCTCAGTATAAAGGGACTCTAGCTCATCCTTGCCACACGCACATACTGGGATACCTAGGTACCAAAATAAGAGAAGAAAGAATCGAAGAAAGCTCGGTCTGGGATGTTTACGGTAGAGTGAGATTTCTGAGAAGTAGCTCTGGATCCTTTGTCCTTTGTTCCCGAACCCAGATGTTGACGCGTAAAAAAAGAGGAGGCATCCGGCATCCAGTTGCAGTCCCGGGTCAGGTTCGCTTCCTTCGGAACCCTCCGCCGTGCTTAATATAAACGCCGTATGTACCCTCAGGCGTTGCCAAATTTTTTTTTTTTTTTTTTTTTTTTTTTTTAAAAAGAAATTTTATTTAAATATATCGTAACTACTACAAGTGTTTCTTGTATCTATCTACGTGGCTTAAGACTAAAACTAAACAAACTGCATTAATTTTATATGTTAACGTTAGATAATACTATGATTATCTAAAAGAACAGGAATTGTAAATTCTCTGCCTTCTTTCTTAAATGTATTATAACATAAAGGTTTTTAGTTTAATGGTTTTGCATTCTTCCTTTCACCCTCATTCACACTCCATTCACACTCTCACTCATACCTTACAGACTACTTAAATCTTGATGGGAGTTCAAAGGTCTCCCACCTTTTTAACCTTTTCACAGGTATTGTACTATCTAAAAGGTTTAAAGCCTCTACATTGATATGCTTTTCAATACGACATTCATATCTCTTCGTTGTCTCAGCAATTACTTGTCTAACCGTGGGTACCTCTAATTCTCTCCTTATGTCTTCGTTCCTTACGAACCATGGTACTCCAATAATTTCTCGTAGAACCTTCGACTGGAATCTTTCTACCTTATTTATATTAGATTTGCTTGCACAACCCCATAGTTGTGAAGCATACTGCCATATAGGTTTTAATATTTGATTATACAGCAAAATTTTGTTTTTCTTTGACAATTTTGATCTTTTGCCTAACAACCAATACATTTTTTTATACTTTTTATTTAATTCTTTCACCTTGATTCTGATGTGATCTTTAAAAGTAAGTCTAGAGTCTAAATAAACTCCTAAATATCTAGCGCTTGTAACGTAAGGAACTTGTTCATCTTCTATGAGAACTGGTAATTGTGGTATTTTCCTATTTGTAAAAACAGTATGAGCAGATTTACATGCGTTGAGCGTGGCGCCATTGCATTGCCAAATCTCTCCTGATAGTAGAATTTATTGGTAGAGCTGAGAATTATTTTTTCTTCCAATTTCTTGGACAATGTCGTTCGCACTATAAACCATTTTTTCTGAAATTCCAAGGAATGATATGCATGACTCTCCTCAAAAATTGTTGTTCTATCATAGTACACGGAGAAAAAAACTTCGTGCGTAGGACCCGAAGTTTAGGTCATATGGATCTCCGAAGTTTTCGGATTGAGCATCTGGACACTTTTGGTCCAGCTGCTGAGGTTTGGATCACACGTCTGAAACTGAAGTACTTCGGTTTTCACATCCGAACAACTTCGGTTCCCGCATCCGAAAAACTTCGGTTCTCACATCTGAAGTACCTCAGATGTAAGAACTGAAGTTTCAGATGTGTGGCCCGAACCTCGACAGCTAGACCTAAAGTGTTCAGATGCTCAATCCGAAAACCTCAGAGATCAATATGACCTAAACTTCGGGTCCCACGCACGAGGTTTTCTTCTCCGTGTAAATTTAGCAACATATAAATGTCCATACAGCGTTTTCGCTTAGCGCAGCAGCCTTGTTCTCTGAACCTTGCTGTCCCTGTTCCTCCGGTCTGCGACAGTGGCGATTCTCGCTAGTCGGCAAAACTGTTAAAACTCCTATTCTCCCACATTTTTTTTTGCCAACATCAGTCTTGAGACACGTGTTTAGGCCAGCATTTTAGACCCCTAAAGAGACCGAAAATTACCAAATCATGCTGCATTCCGTTGAATATAAATCTTCAATAAGCAAAGTATCGCAGATTTGAGGTAATTCTGGGCCCAAAAACGGCCCCTATCGATACCCCTTCTTATTCGTTGGTAATAATGCCTCTGCTTTTGTGTTAACTGGAGTCAACGCCAAATAAGATTGCGCACTTCTAGGCTGCATCAAAAGATCGTCCGACGTCACTTTTACATGCAAAGTGAATGCAAGAATCAAGATGGCGGGTCTGCCGCCGCAGACCTAAAATGCGTAAACTTATTTGGCATAGACTCTACCCAACTTCGAGTTTCTATGCGCTAAAGTCTCTTTTCCCTTGTACAGATCGAAAAATTCGTGCTTTTGTCCATCACGATTTCGAAGGAGTGCGGCAACGTTGGATGAGCTGCGCGTTATCTATCCATCTATCCCATCGTCAAGGATGAAGCGGTGAAACGATTACCACCTCCGAAGGTGTTCCTAACCCGGGGCAACAGTCTGTCCCCGCAGCGTGGCGCTCTCTGGCGGCCAGACGCGCAACTACGAGTGTAAACAAACCGGTAGTCAACAAGACCGCGGCCGGCGGCGCCTCCCCCCCCCCCCCCNTCTCTACGCACGGTTGCCGCGTCGGGCAAGCGTGAATTTATTTTGCGCCTGTGCCGGGTTGATGGCAGTGAATCGGGCCACAGTAACAATAATTTGGACTGCACTTTGCAATTTGGAACTATAAATTCTGGCTGTTCTGGAAAAAACACTTATGTGCATAGGGAAACTAACGGCACGTACGTTGTTTTTAAACTGGGCTAGAATTTATAGTTCCAAATTGCAAAACGTAGTCCATTTGTTGTCTGTAAATCCCTAGGATTTTTTGATCAGGTACCATGAGCGCGACATCGGACTTGGTTGTAAGAAATCGTCGTCTCTCTCACGAAAGGACATAAGTACATTTCCATGTTGCAAAATTCATCTTAATGGAGAATTTGCACACAAAAATTGTATTGCTTCATTTGAGAGTGTTTATAATAAGCTGAGTTCGCAGTATTTTTTATAATTTATTTCTGAAATGGGAAATCGGAGGAAAATAGATTTGAAAGTGAGGAAATGTGCCACCTTGTGACGTCATCTGGTTGCATTTTCCATTTAAACACATGTATTTCGGCAAATTAGGTTATTCTGTCATATTTCCTCCAATAATTGTTCGATTTAGAAACCAAGGATATCCTTGTGCTCAGTTTTCTCAACAGTTTCATTTTAAACATGAAATGTACATAATTTCAGACACCTGCAAATTCTCCATTGTCTCAAAACAAGACATGTGAGAAAGCTGTAAGCGCGCAAAAAATGACGTAGTTTCAAGCAAGACAGCAGTGATATTATTCCTTCAGAAAGCCGACGAAAACAGTGCTTTCAAGTAGAGTGCAGCCCTCTTCTGCCAATTTCTAACCTGAAAATGTGTTTGTTGTGTGTCCATAACGCAACCGCGAAAGCATGCAGAAGATGGCACTTTCGGTCCAGTTACACGAACAAATTGAGCCATCAAATTGGGTCTCTCATTGGTCGCATCCTCACCTCAGGTCTTTTTCCACCAATCAGAGCTTCAGTTTAATGGCTCAATTTGATCGTGTATCTGAAACTTTACGACCGTCCTGCCTAAGACTAGCCTAGCATGAAAATGAAAAACACCCTTTTTATGTACTCGAAATAAAATCAGTGGATTGTTAATCATCCAAACGATTTCCAGGAGAGTCTTTCGGACGGTCAGTGGGAATTTGACAAAGAACGGAGGCTTCTTTGAATAAAATTTTCCGGTCAGACGCTTCTGAGTCCGTTTTCTCTTGACTTGATCTTTTCACGTCCTGCTCTCTTGGCTATGACGGTAGTGTAGGCCGTATGTTCTGTGACGGCAGCTCCGGTGCCTTTGTCTGAATCGATGCTCCGCGCCCGTGGTTCGGTCATTCGTGATTTCGTGGAGGGACCTTTTGGCGTCCCCCTGAGGTCCGTCTTCTTCTGTATTTGCGTGGCGTGTCATCTCGATTCCTTTCATCCCGAGACCGGAGCAGCCGTGGCGTCCCCGCGCCCTTCCTCCATCCTGGTGGTAATCCGAAGCAACAGTCTCCATCGCGTCGGTCACCTGCTCTCCTAGCTCCTGTTTCCTTACCCAGAACAGGTCGCGACAGGTTTCAGTTCGCCCGTCGCACAGTGGGTCGACAGGGTTGCCACGGTCAGGGAAAACCAGAGACGAGAGACCCTACACTGGCCGCTTGGCGATAGAGTCCCTTTATACCCAGAGTTAAGACAACTCACTTTTGGTTGGGCTGAAAGTGGCCTAAAAAAAATCCAATTCTGATTGGTTCTCGCTCATGGAGGCCGAAACGAGTGCACCAAGATGGCGGTACCTCAAATGTGAACAAGAATAATGAAAATATTACCTAATTGTGGTTTATCAAGAGTGAATTGTTATTTGCATCGGTCCAAAATGAAAATAGATTAAGAAATTATTCACAAACCAATCTCATTTTCTTTTTAATTGATCAATTTGTTGATGTTGTTGTTTTTGTGTGACAGACATCGCAGGATTCCTGATCCTTATCCCTCAATATCGTTCGTTTGGGTGCCCTCGTTTCGGCCTCCATGGCCAGCCAAGGCCGGCTGCCAGTCAGCTGATAATCGAGTTAAAGGGACTCTACTTGGCGACAGGTGGAAGCTTTTACTTTCGGGGATTCAACAGTTCCTTATGGACAATTATAAGGGAGCAACAGTCATCACCCTAATTTTGGCTGTTGACCTACCTACATGGTGGATGATGAGCTTCGGGTGACGTCATGAGCCAAACAAGTTTTCTAAACTTTGGCCATTTTCGGCTTCTTTGCAAAACAAAACTGCCAACACGTTGTTGAACATCAACCATGTAGGTAAGTCAACAGTAGAACGCTGGAGTCCCGAAAGTAAAAGCTTCCACCATGGCCAAGATACTAGTGGAGGGTCTCTTGTCTCTGGGGAAAACCGGGAAATGTCAGGGACAATGACGAAAATGTCCTTTTTGCGATTTGGATCCTCCCGGAAGGCGACGGCGTGGACGTCCTGTGGAAGGTTGGCGACAAGGGGTGGAGGAGGAGATCAAAAGGTGCCAATTGCTTGATGGTCTCTGGGAGGATAGGGGGCAATGCTGTCTCGCTAAGGAAGAACGCCGTATGAACCTTTATACTTTGCCAAGTTTCCTCCGATAAAAAGCCGAATTTACTGGGAAAATTGCGAATATTATTTTCCAAAATTTTCAGACAATTTTGTGCGCAATTTAATCTGAAAGATCTGAAAATCTCAAGGAAAGGCATCCATGAACGTTCTCAAAAATACATATTTTATCAAGGGAAATTTGGCAACTCCCGAAGGCTCTTACGGCGTTCTTCCTTAGCACGGCAGAATGGCGATTGGGCGTCGCAGAGCGCGAGGCTGCGCTGTGAAAGCGACTTAATGTTTGTACGAAAATTTCAGGGAAAATTTGTTAAATCGCCCTCATTTGCTTTCTAGAATGGGTTTGAGATTTTGAACAAGAAATTTTCCCCGGAAACCATTTTCAATTATGTCTTCTTAACCGTCCGTCAGATCTTCTATCGTCAGGAAATTTCACCAAAATGTGTCCGAAAAATGTCAAGGAGTTTCATTTTCGAAATTCTGAGGCAACCTTGGGTCGAGTCAATAGGAGAGGTCGGACAGAATTTGGAAACTTTAAACGCTTATAACTCCGTTTATACAGATCTTTGAGGTTCTAAAAGTGGTTTCATTGGTTTCCTCGTAAAATTTTCGAGCAGGAGCACCCCTCGTAATTCAAAATGTGTCGAAATAAACATCAAAATTATCAGTTTAAGTCAATAATTTCTTGTCCGACCTCTCGATCTGACTGAATCCACTGTGCGCCGTTGCCGTCCTCCCGGTCGCATTGTTGTTCATCTCAAAAGGAGGGGTCGGCACAGGGTTGTCACAGTCAGGGAAAACCGGGGAATGTCAGGGGATTCTTAAAAAATCAGGGAAGAGTGACGAAAATGTCAGGGAAAAATCGTCAAACACCTTCATTTGCTTTCTCGAGTGGGTTGACGTTTTTTTACTCCAGTCTGTGCAAACCTTGTCGGCGGTGACTGAGAAAAACTGACCGCATGCGCGGGACACTTGAAACAGCGTGTTGCAAACTACGCAGATTGCGCACTAAGGAATGGATTGTAGACTATTCTGACGTGTCCAACGTGAATTTTGTGCGACTTTACCTCATGGTGTCTAGTTCTTTAAAAACTGGGATTCATCAGGGAATGAAAATTTACCGGGAAAGTCAGGGGAAAATCAAGGAATTTGTTCCAGAAACCGGGAAAATCAGGGGAAAATCGAGGAATTTGTGCCAGTAACCGGGAAAATCAGGGAATTTGTTCCAGAAACCGGGAATAATGTAGAAGCTTTCGTTGCAACCAGATAATATCAACATCAAGAACATTTTTTTAATTAAAATTTTGAATGTGCGCTAAAGAAATGGCTGTAAGATTAATTGAAATCTATATTCATATTTGAAACTCTGGAAAATTATTTTCCTTTCCCCCCAAAAAACCCGGGAAAGTGGGAGAAAACTTTGGTTTCTCATCCAGGAATGAGCTCCTGAAAATCAGGGAAAACCAGGGAAAAATCAGGGAATGAGCTTTGCCAAGAAAACCAGACACCATGCTTTACCTGGACAGAGTTTATCTATTTGGCTGTGAGTGTGCCTCTTGCGTGCAAGAGACCCATCGAATCTATAAACAAGGATTTTGTCGAAGTTTAGCGCAGGTCAGCGTAGTTTAAACAAAAATAGGTGGAAAGCAGGGTCGGACTGGCTCGCATCTGAGGGCGTAGACCCTTGGTGATAATGCAGTGTGATATTACCTGGAAGGGCATCCCCTACGTGGAGAGGGGTCCAGAAAATGTCGGCAAAGCAGCCCAAAGTTTACGCTATTTTGAGGTTCAAAGATTATTAAGCGTACAGAGTAAAAATTGTAAAATTGAACGTATTGAAGTAACCGACCGACTTCTGAAATTAAAGAAAACATTAAAAATTAAAGTCACTAGACGCAGCCAAAGCCATTATTTCCAAAAGAACCGAGCCAGTGCTGCGGTTTACACGAGCTCAGGGCGAGGGTCTACAAATCCATGATAAAGGAGAATCAGACAAGAACCTGGAAAAAGACGAGAGAACGAGTATCAACACAGCCGAAGATAGGAAAGACTTACTCAGGCCTCTTTTTTAACTTTTCTTCCGAATCAGAGCGACGCCTAATTGACAGCATATAACCGAGCATTGAGAGCTCACGCATCGCGTCATCGCGCCTTCAATTTTTCAGATGCAGCACGGACGTCCATCAAGTACGAATAGTTGTATATCTGCGCCGTCGCTAAAGATCATCCTTTCCCTCGCTTTATTTCCATATTGTGTTTGTTTGCGCTTGTCTTATTCGTGATGGTGCTTCAAACTAGCAGCATAGAGCAGTCTGCATTGAGAGTTCACGACTCACGCCATCGCGTCTTACTTTTTTCATATACAATGCGGACATCCATCTTGCGCGAATAGTTGTATCGCGTTTACATTTTAGATGTCTCTTATTTTTTAATTTCGAGATTAATTAAGGTTAAGCTTTCCCGAGACATGCTATGGTATGTCCAAATCAATAGTCATTTTGAAAAGGAAGAAATATGTTAAAAGGTCTCTCAAGAGGTCTATAAAGGGAGCGTACGTCTAAAATTCGAATCGACCTTAGCTTCTGAGGGAGTTACTTTTAGCGAATGAAGGAGGGATTTCATAGAAGAGTGTTCGCGCTCCAGAAAGTAGTTTTTGGACCTCTGTCCGTCACTATCATTCGTAAAAGCACCTTTCTTCACTCCCAGCTCTCTTTTCTTCCGTTCATTTAAGAAATTTTTTGCAGATATTCTCGATCGTAATTTTTTTCTCTTCTTATTTTGCTATGTGTCAGAGGGGCGCGTTTTCGGCGCGCCAAGGGAGCGTATCTGCCAATGGTAGATTGGCCTTATGGCCAGTCAGAGCCTGGTGGAAAGTTTGTTCGATGATCAGGGAAAGTCAGGGAAGTAAAAAATTTTGAAGTCAAGGAAAAGCAAAAATAGTGAGGGAACGACAGGGAATTTTAAGATGAAGAAATGATGGCAACCCCGATGTATGTTGGGGAAAATTGCAACTTGGTGGCGAGAACTCCGCAGGCAAAGAATTGCACTAAAGTACACACACACACGCATATTCTCTCGTAACCCTTGTGCTACCGTGCTAAGGAAGAACGCCGTTTGAACATTCGAGAGTTGCCAAATTTCCTTCGATAAAAAGCTTTGTTTTAAGGAAATTTATGAATATTTTTCTTTGACATTTTCGGGAGCTTTAGGTGAAATTGCGAACAAAATCATCCGAAAAATTGAGAGAAAAATGTTCATAAGTTTACCAGGAAATGCGTGTTTTATCAATGGAACTTTGGCAACACCTGAAGGTTCATACGGCGTTTTTCCTTAGCACGGGAGTATGGCTGTGGGGGTGGGATGTGGGGGTGGGATGTGGGGGTGGGATGTGGGTCCGTCAACAACAGGTAGAATTGATGCGTGCCGGATGAGACCGGGATTTCGCAGGGTTCTTTATGTTTTCCTTCCCAGTCGCCCACTTCGGCAACGCTGGGCGCAACGGGTCCAGTCCCGGCGAAATGCCTTTGCGTGGCTGCCAAATTTGGCGTATTCAAGAATTAAGGGCACAAAGGCTCCACCGCTGGACCTGAATTGAGTGCATATTTTAGCAAGACGGAACGTTAAATTTGTGTTTCCCCGTAAGAAGTCTAAAGTCACTCTTCTAACACGATTTTAAGTCAATTTGTAACTTCATGTTGTAGCATACTGCACAATTTTTCTAACACTGTATTGGCACTATGAAAACTTTTTTTCGATACCAATTAATTTTTTTTTCGAAAACCGTTTATACTTAAATGACTTACTTTTTATTAATTACGCACGATGACCATTTCGGGCGGGCTGCCCGCCCATCTTCAGGTGACGGAAATGGGTAATGGGTAAAACGAGTTATGTGTAATCGGTTTTTGGAAAAAAATGGGGAAATGTCAGGGAATTATAAAAATTCAGGAAAAACCGGGAAATGTCAGGGAAAATGACGTAAATGTCAGGGAAAATTTGTTTAATCACCTTCATTTGCTTTCTTGAATGGGTTTGAGGTTTCGAACGACAAATGCCTGAAAACTATTTTCAATTATGCCTTATTAACCATTCGTCACAACTTCAATTGTCAGGGAATTTCGCCAAAATGTATCGTGGAATTTTATTTTCTAAATTCTGTGGCAACCTTGCCGGTACATCTACGTGTGCAACCAGGTCGAAAAATCAGTTCCCCCCCCCCCCCCCCCCCCCCCCCCCCCCCCNCTCGCCGCGACCCATCAGCTGTTCCCGTATTCCTGGCGCAGCGCGCAGGTGAGACCCACTAACAACGCAATATAACTGGGACGCTCTTTGTTTACGGACCCTCCAAGGGTCTCGAACCCCGAACCCCTTCGCCCGCTGAGCCCTCCTCGTGAGACGTGCGCCCCGTTGCCGAATTTCCGAGAAAAATCGTAAGGGTGTACACAGTCGACTTCTGAGGAAGATACAAGTGTTTACAACTAGAGTACCTATATTGAGAGAGTATGGCCACTGGGGTTACCACCTCTGATTGGCTCAGCCATCTTAGGCTGAATGGAGCCCTTAGGACCTAAAAATGGCGGACGCAATAAATTGATGTAATGCAAAATGACTCAAAATGTAGTTTTCTTTGCTTATCGTAACGAGAAATTTACCCAAATGCACTATTGCGACTTCTTTACATATTTTTAAGGCTAATCGTGCGCAATTTTTGAGAAAAATTATCTTGGATGTAGTAAGGTTGGCAGCAAGTGCGGTTGGTGAAAACCGTCAAAAGTTGGCAATGACCCCCCTCCCATCCACAAAAACCAAAACAAAGCACCGTCATTTTTGGGTCTTAAGCCTCTCCATGGGGCCCAGTGGCCATACTCTCTCAATATAGGTACTCTATTTACAACTAACATTGCTTAAGGTGATTCGATGGACGCCATATTTTGTGTCAGAATGGCATGCGATATATCGCATCAGTTGGTTCCATTTTTTCCGCCACTCGTCATTTTTCTCCAATTTTGAGATCGCAATTCTGTTGTCAGGAGACTAAAGCTCTCGCTTACCAATTTTAACAAAGAAATTCAACGTAATAAAGGCGTGGTTTTTTTAGAGAGAAAATATTGCATTCGAGTGCAGTTTCGATATCAGTATCGAATGCGATGTTTTCTCTCTAAAAAAAACACTCCTTTATTTCGTTGAATTTCTTTGTTAAAATTGGAAAGTGAGTACTTTAGTCTCCTGACAACGGAATTGTGATCTCGAAATTTGAGAAAAATGACGAGTAGCTGAAAAAATGGAACCAATTGATGCGATATGTCGCATGCCGTTCTGACAAAAAAAATAACATCCATCGAATCACTTAATCACACTCGAATCACTTGGTTTCCGCAACAAACGCCTTGATGCCTTGATGGTCGATTCTTTACCATAGCTTCAAATGGGGGAATATCGATGATCGATCATTCTTGCCTCGCCACTGTTTTGGTTTTGTGAATTGTTTTCTTCTCAAGATGTCGAAGGGGGAAGGGGGAACATTTGACGCTTTCTTCTACTTACGGGCTGAGTATTGAAATTAATAGACAAAGCGATAGACAACGAAAACCAATGGAAAATGGATCGATCCTATTGGTTGAGGCGGATGGTTGTCAATGGGGTAAAATGGACGTATTTATGCTGAAAGGAACTATGTTGCCCACAAACCCTATGCACATAGTTCCTTTTACCATAAATATGTCTAAATGATGGAGTAACTACGAAGTTCCTCTTGGATTGCCATTACTGAGTCTATTACATAATTCCCTTGTCCATTGTAACCACTCCCTTCCACCAATAGGATCGCTCCATTTTCTCTTCGTCTCCTTTGTCTATTGCTTTGTCTATCACTTTTGAAAATGGATCGATCCTATTGGTTGAGACAGATGGTTGTCAAAGGGGTAAAATGGACGTATTTATGCTGAAAGGAACTATGTTGCACGCAAACCCTATGCACATAGTTCCTTTTACCATAAATATGTCTAAATGATGGAGTAACTACGAAGTTCCTCTTGGATTGCCATTACTGAGTCTATTACATAGTTCCTTTGTCAATTGTAACCACTCGCTTCCACCAATAGGATCGCTCCATTTTCTCTTCGTCTCCTTTGTCTATTGCTTTGTCTATCACTTTTGAAAATTAGTTCGCTCGCTCAGATCTCCTCTATCGGCCCATCGTCCTTTTTATGGCGATACAATGAGGATTCCTCCAGAACCAGTAATAAATCATTCAATATTGTTTTTTGTATGTTTCAGGTAAAGCAGCCCAATGATACCTCCGAATAATCCTAGCTAGCCTGTGAGTTTCATTTTTTTTATCTTTTCTCGCGTCAATGTCGCACCTCATCATTAAATCAGAGTGTTTAGGACCGGAAAAAATTGGGGAACTGGAATTCATCGGGGAATGAAAAAAATTATGAAAAAATCACGGAATCTTTTCCAGGAACCGGGAATAACTTCTTCCACAGCTTACAAACCATTTTAAGGTTTATGTTATTGCACTTGAGCCACCATTATTGTCCTCTTGAATCTTCAAATCTTCAGAAGGAAAGAGAATAAGCATCCAGTAATCAGATAACATAAACATAAAAAACGTTAGTTCCATCGGCCGAACAATGAAACTAATTGATACTTAAGGGCAGCAGAATATTCACGATCCCGCGAGAAAAATCTCGCGGGTGAACGGTGTACACTCTGGCAGGCGCAGCATAGGCAATTTGCACATCACCTCATCAGTGTAGTGTTTGAAGCATATCTACGCCGTTGAAGGCGCTCCAACTTCCAAGCGGTGCGCGCCCGCGATAATTCGAATTCGCGGCGTCAGCTTTTTTTCAGATCGCGTCGACGCTCGGTACCGTGTGCCTTATCTGTTAGGCATTGCTGAAATTCTGATAATTTAGCTCAACTAAAAGAATTTTGATGAATGAAAATCAAGAGAAGAGCACACTTTTTGCTGAAAACTGTCCAAATGCACTGGAAAAAAAAAACACATTGGATCTAGAGTCCAGACTCTTCAAAACATTGACAAGAAAAAGGACTCTTGATTCAATCAGATTTAAGCTTAAATCAAGAACCAAGCCTCTTAATTTGAGCGGATTTCCTTTTGATTTAAGTTTACATCTGATTGAATCAAGAGTCCTTTTTCTTGTCAATGTTTTCAAGAGCCNTTTTTTTTTTTTTTTTTTTCCAGTGTGCTTTGATTTTGAAGAAGAATAAAAAAATACTTCAAGCAGATCAATTCTGTGTAAACATGAATAAGAACACACTGATTTCTTGTATAATATTACTGTAGCCGCACTGATATTTTTATGTTAAAATTACTTTGCAACAGAGTTGATTTTTTGTCAGATTTACTTCAATCGCCATCGCGCATAACTCTTGTCAAAACTTCGACCGCGCCGACTTTTTGTCAAATTTACTTCGACCGCGCTGATTTTTTGGTCAAATTTACTTCGACCGGGCTGATTTTTCGGTCAAAATTACTTCGACCGCGCTGCGTGTAAGTGTGTAGGGAAAATGAGTGTCTTGCTGGTAAAAGCGCACACTGAAGAACGTTTTGCACCCCTGCGATATTCATATCTACAACTCGGTAGACTTATGTAGTTTTTCTTCAGGAAATCGTGGGGAAGTGGGAAAAAAGTTTGGTTTCTCATCAGGGTATGAGCTCCTGGAAATGAGGGAATGAACATGGTCAAGAATTCCGAACGCGATGCGTTTAACGAACGTGAGCGTATGAAATGGTCGTCGGAGATTTTCTCAGGGCAAGGCTGTTGGGTGAGCAAGTTGAGTTTTCTTCAAGCACACGCCGCACAATGGACTGAATCAATGGCAGAGGTCGCACATGAATTTCTTCACTAAAACTGCAAAAGGCGTTCAGTTCGTCAAATTTTAAATTTTGCCGGATTTTTCTTTACGACAATGGACCACTAGACAAGGTACGAATTTCAGCATTCTGACACCTGATTCTTAACCAAAATTTCACGTAGAATACGACGCGGATAACGAAAATTACCGAAATCAACTCCTAACTAAGATTTTAAATGATTATTGATGCGTGAATTCAAACCACCCGCTCATGGAACTCAATGCTCTGCGTGATTCACATCGCGCGCTAAACGTTATCATGACAGTCTCTGCGATATAAAAATCTGGCAACCTCAATATTGACGCTTTGGTTCAGCTGTAGCAAATTGCTTATAGTTTGAACAACACATGATGGGAAATGAAGATTACTCGATTGAGAAGCTCGTTGAAACCGTTGTAGTGCGCGATTTGACTCACGTAGAGCTTTGAGTTTCTTGTGAGCGGGCAGTTCAAATCCCTCGTAACCAATGTGACATAAAAACGTTAATATTTTCGTTTGGAGTTTGTTTCATTAGTTTTCGTTGCGCAAATCGTGCTCTACGTGAAATTCTGGTTAAGAAACATGTATCAGAATGCTTGAATTCGTACCTTGTCTAGTGGTCCATTTTACGAGAAAACCAAGTTTAAAATCTCATAATTTTGTAAAAAACGGAGTTATGAGTTCTCAAATTTTGTCGGGCCTTTCCCATTGACCCGACCCACTGTGCGGCGCGGCAAGACTGGAGTTGGAGCTGAGCTAGGACGATCGGATCGCTCCAGACACTCCATTCTCAGTAGTTGTAAAAGTTCCAAGGTTGATTCGCTATCCGGTGTTGTCGCTTTTTACCAGTGGCGTGCATACCGTGCTTAGCGATAAATCGATTCATCCGCCACTCTAACAGTACTGAAAAAAGAAAAAAAAATATCACAATCTCAACCATACTTCCAGTTGATTTTGGCGCCAGCTATAAGAGAAGTTGCACTAGCTCCAAGTGTAATACAGGGTGTTTAGCATCAGGATTTTCCTCATTCTATCAGGTTTTGAGGTTAATCAGGATTTAATCCCGATTTCATCAGGATTTGAGGAAAAATCGGTCGTAAAATCAGGATTTGAGAAAAGTCGGCTGTCCAATCGGATTTTTTTATGCTCTTGCACACGCTCATGCAGAATTTTAATTTTTCTCCGCAAAAAATCAGGATTTGATCAGGATCTGGAAAAATTATGAAATCAGGATTTAGCAGTCAAAAATCAGGATTTCATCAGGATTTCCCAAAATGAAAAAAAAAAAAAAAAAAAAAAAAAACAATCTCGGTGCCTTTTAAAAAAAAAAAAATAGACACCCTGCTTTAGGAAAGGCACCAGCCAACGGTATAGTTAATCCAACCTGACTTATGCTGACTTTGAGGGCACCGGCTAGAGGTATGGTAGATCCAATCACACTTTCCGCCGACTTGACCATACCTCTGGCTTGTGCAACTATCTGGCGCCAAATTCTGCCATGAGCATAGGGATTGTGACACATTTCTTTTCGTGAGGGTGTTTGCAATGACCACCTTAAGAATCGATTCTTTGCCGTACAGCGATGCCAGGCGTACGCAGGGCCGGATTTACCAATAGGCTACATAGGCTGTAGCCTAGGGCGCAACATTCCAAGGGGCGCAAAATTTTTGAGAATTTATTTTTTTTTTTTTTTAATTTAACGAGTCTCTTGTTACTTTTTATTTTCCAAAACCAACTTGCAAACGTAAACGTACCTCAAAACTGTTTAAAATCGTGTTTTTTTAAAGGTGAATTTGAACATTTTCCTGACACCTAGCATCCTCCTTCTGATCTGGNCCCCCCCCCCCCCCCCCCCACGAGAGCGCCTACTTTTAAGGGCGCCACCTAAGTTTAGCCTAGGGCGCTAAAAATGTAAATCCGGCCCTGGGCATACGGATATATCCGTGCCGCGCGGACATTCCCTATACCGACACGGACCGCGTACGGACAAAAACCTTATGGGAAAAACGCTTCCCTATTTTAAAATATCCGTACGCGTGACGTCACAGTTGCCATAGCTTCAGATGGAGAAATATCGATAATCGATCTCTCACGCCACGCCACTGCTTTTCTCCCGTCGGGGAATGTCGGGAAACGGACCACGGGACAAGGTGCGAATTCAGATTATTATGACGTAAAAAAAATTCCCACACGGAGAAAAAAACTTCGTGCGTGGGACCCGAAGTTTAGGTCATATGGATCTCTGAAGTTTTCAGATTGAGCATCTGAACACTTAAGGTCCAGCTGCTGAGGTTTGGATCATACATCTGAAACTTCAGTTCTTACGCCTGAAGTGCTTCGGTTTTCATATCCGAAAAACTTCGGTTCTCACATCCGAAAAACTTCGGTTCTTACATCTGAAGTACTTCAGATGTAAGAACTGAAGTTTCAGATATCGACGGTGAAACTACCAAACCACGTATCTCGTTTGCGGTGTTTAAAAATCTACGCTCACATTTTATTTTTTTGAAGTAGACCAAATCAATATCATTCCTTGAAATTTTCACGGAATTTTCTCCGCACAATGAGGAAAAATCACAGAAATTTTCAAGACTGGATGATAAGTAGTTTTTCATTTAAAAAATAAAGTATGACAGGAAGTCTGCGACGTCGCAAACCGAGATACGTGGTTTGGTAGTTTCACCGTCGATATGTGATCCGGACCTCGACAGCTAGACCTAAGGTGTTCAGATGCTCAATCTGAAAACTTCAGAGATCCATATGACCTAAACTTCGGGTCCCACGCACGAGGTTTTTTTCTCCGTGTATCAAACGGAGGATTATCGAAAAGGTCCCTTGGGAAAGGCAATTCGGGCCCACCCTGAATTTCCTCAACTCAACGTTATTATGCTAAATGGAACCATGTGCAAGCGGAAAGATGGGGTGTGCTCGTTAGTTGAGGGCCATAAGAATGAATGGGAATTCTAAAGCGCCAGTGACGTCAGCGGTGACGACCGGGCTCAGCAACGACGCACATTGGATCGAGTCAATTGGAGAGGTCGGCTATGAAATTTTCGACTAAAACTGAAAATGCTGTTGTTTATTTTGTCACATTTTAAATTTCAAGGAGTGCAAGCAGTAGATTATTTCACGAGGAAACCAATGGATCCACTTTTAGAACCTCAAAGTCTTGTATAAACGGAGTTGTGAGCGTTTGAAGTTTCCAAATTTTGTCCGGCCTCTCTCATTGACTCGATCCACCGTGCGACGACGGGTTTGGCAACGTCGCCGCTGACGTCACTGGCGCTTTAAAACCCCCATTCGTTCCTATGGCTCTCGACCAACGAGCACACCCCATCTTTCCATTTTCACAGTTCTTTTTAGCATAAATACGTCCAGTTTGCTCATGGAAGGTCTGCGATGTTAAAAATCGGAGGGTGCATTTGGCACCGAAGTCCATAATGGTGCCCAGAAACCTACGGAACGCACCATATTTTGGTCTTTTTAGGTCTCTTTTCAAGTCTCTTTTCAGGTCGAATACCAGCCTCAACATTGGCTTGAAGGCTAGTGTTGCCGGAAAATGCGGATTTGTCGGCATTCGACCGGAAACCCCCATTTTACCATGTTTAGGCTATCCATGTTGTTGGTAGTGTCAAACCCGGAAAGAGACCGAAAATGACCAAATCACGATGCATTCCGTAAAATATAGACTTTAAGGTTATTCGACGGACGCCATTTTTTATGTCAGAGCGGCGTGCGATATATCGCATCGATTCGTTCCATAATTTCAGCTACTTGTCATTTTTTCCCAATTTTGAGATCGCACTTCTGTTGTCGTGAGACTAAATAAGAATTCATGTACCAAATTTGACAAGGAAATTCAACGTAATAAAGGTAGGGTTTATTCAGAGGAAAAATATCGCGTCCGAGTGCAGTTTCGATATCAGTATTGAATGCTATATTTTTCCTCTGAAAAAACCCTGCCTCTATTACAATGAATTTCTCTCTTAAAATTGGTTCATGAAATCTTTAGACTCAAAACAACAGAAGTGCGATCTCAAAATTCGTAAGAAATGACAAGTAGCTGAAATGGTGGAACGAATCGATGCGATAGATCGTACGTCGTTCTGACACGAAAAATGCATGGCGTCCGTTGAATCACCTTAATTTATTGTTAAAAAATGGCAGAGTCTAAGAAATTTATGGTGGGCCCGAAAAAGGCCTAGGATACTCCTCCTTTAACATAAACACGATATGTGCAACGCACATCACTAAAAGTATCTTCAAACTACAAAGTAATGTTTTTCGATGCATAAACTCAAACTTTCGTGTCATAGAAATACAAAAATCTTAGAGTAAAATCGCTTATAAAATGTAACCGTGACAATCATTGCAGTATGAAAATATGGCGATCTCAATATAGGCGCTTTGGCTCAGCTATTGCAAGTTGTTAAAACTTTGGTTTACAATGGGTGGGGAAGTCTCGAAGTCTCGTGGGGAAATATTGAGAAGCTTATATACCAAAGTCATCAAAGTTCGCGATTTGATTCAAGTAGACTCTGCTTTTTTCATGTGAGCGGGAAATTGAAATTGTTCGTTATCACACTGGAAAAAAAAAAAAAAAAAACACATTGGATCTCGAGTCCAGACTCTTATAAACATCGACAAGAAAAAATACTCTTGATTCAATCGAATTTTTGCTTGAATCAAGAACCAAGCCTCTTAATTTGAGCGGATTTCATCTTGATTTAAGCAAAAACCTGATTGAATCAAGGGTATTCCTCTTGTCAATATTTTCAAAAGTCTGGACTCTAGATCCAATGTGTTTTTTTTTTTTTTTCCAGTGCAGTGCTAAATAGAAACATTCGTATCTTAGTTAGGAGTTAATGTTAGTACTGTTTGTTGCTTGAATCGTGTTTTAAATGAAATTTTGAAGAGGAAAACATTCAGTAGAAGGATTTAATTCGTCTCTCGTCGTAGCCGTCTATCGATTCATTTCAAAATCATTTCGTGTACCGTACATAGCAAGTTTGGAGACTTTAACGCAAAGATAGAAAAAAAACCACAAGAACACTGCTCATTGAGGCTCCTGTCAAAACCGTCGTAGCACGCAGTTTGATTCAGTTTCAAAACGTTTCTTGTTTTTCTTGCGACTGGGAAATTCAAATTTTTCGTATCCAATGCCGGAGCTTCATTCGAACCGAAATTTTGCCATAGCTTCAATTGGTATAGTATACTAAGGACAGTAGACGATTTTCGTCTCGTGGCTAAAAAGAACACCCGTAAAGACTCGTTTCGCAGGCCCCAAATCGAAAATTTAAGAGCCGCGGAAGAACAGGGTGTCTGCCGGTTCCCAAAAGTCTCCAATGTCCCCGATTATCCCCGATTTTGGAAGGGTGTCCCCGATATCCCCGAAAGTCCCCAATTTTTCTGTTCAGGTCCCCAAAAAATGACAGAAATTGTCCTGAACACCGGCATTTTCAAATTTTCCCGCCAGCCGCGGCGGCGCGGGATAACCAGGAATAAAACAACTGAAGAGTTGCTCGGTTTTTCGTATGTTTTCATCGATTCAACATGACTTGTAAAATTAGTCGCATAAAATACGCCTTTTGCTGTAACTAGCTCCCGCTCTCTTTCTATTTCGGGGGAAAAGTCCCCGATTCTCTTGAAAAAACACCCCTTAAAGTCCCCAATTTTTGTTTTTTACAACTGGTAGACACCCGAAAAAAGTTCTTGGTGCCCAATTTTACCTTTTAATGTCATGACTTCAAGTCTTTAGCCTAGTTTCGAAATTGTGTATATAGCTCCGAAAAGGGTAGTATCCGATGTCGAAAGACGTGTTTGCCCCTCGAAAAAAGTCAGTAACAGTGACTTTTTTCAGTGCACCTGCTGTGGCCCTCTGTGCTATCATTGACACCTATCCTTTCATTTTCGTGCATCCGTCGGTCGGCTAGGCAACTAAACTAACCTCGCTGCAAGTCGTAGAGTATCACGGTGAGATGAAGGAGCTCCAAACCGAAATTAACCCGCTTTGATGATCCTTCTAATTGAAATCTTCTAATTTTCGGTGTCGGGGGCTGGGTTTGGGTAGCTTAGGCAACTACACTAACTCCGTGGCAAAACGTAGAGTATCACGACAAGATGAAGACGCTCCGAGCCGAAATTATGCCTCTCCGAATATCTATTTCAGTGAATTCTTATTTCATCCCAGCTTCGTTGACCTGAGCTGGGTTTGGTTTGGCTAGGCATCGGAGCGGCGAATTGGCAGCGTGGGGCGGAGACTAGGACACAGGAGCTCTGGAGTGACAGAGTTGACGGCCGTTCACGCGACTCTACCAGTCTCGTCTCAATAGAGTTGACTCAACCGTTGTCCAACGTTGCCAGATTTCAGCCGTTTTTATTATGAGACAGTGTCCGGCGGTCCGAAAAACCTGAAAAGTCAGAGAATGGAGTTCTTGTATGTACGAGGGATTTGTGATATAAGTACTATTTTGCAAACTTTCGCCAAAAACACGGTAGTGCCACTGGTTTTCTCTGAAACCGACTCCTAAGCTCAAGAAACGCTCTCGAAGTTCAGACCGTAATGCCAATGGAGGGGATATCCCACGCTGCGTTGAGAGTCTACTTCTTTATCTGGTCAAACTCTCCATGCGCGCAAGGGATCCAATACGTTAGCAGGGTTTCCGTGGTTTCAGTCTTGGAGTTCCTAGACAAAATGGCAACTCCGGAACAATAACTTCAACTAATTTAACTCTCTGTTAGTGCATTGACAATTGCAAGTTGCAATATGACAATTGCATTTTGTTGTTGCAAATTGACTGGGTATATTAGGGATATATACTGGGATTTAGCAGTCAAAAATCAGGAAAAATCAGGATTTCAGGGTGTCTAGCATCAGGATTTTCCCGATTCTATCAGGATTTAATCCCGATTTCATCAGGATTTGAGGAAAAATCGGTCGTAAAATCAGGATTTGAGAAAAATCGGCCGTCTGATCGGATTTTTTTATGCTTTTGCATACGCTTATGCAGAAATTTTAATATTTCGCCGCAAAAAATCAGGATTTGATCAGGATCTGGAAAAATTATGAAATCAGGATGTAGCAGTCAAAAATAAGGATTTCATCAGGATTTCCCAAAATTAAAAAAAAAAAACTAGACACCCTGTAAAGTCAATTGAGCGATCCGAGGGAACGGGTTATTTTGGTGGATTTTTTATTCGTATGAGTACAAAATGGAAATGAAAAGTGAAATTGTCAGGAATTTTCTCATTTTCAGCTTTTCCAACTTAAATCCCAATATTTTCGTTTTGGGTTACGTTAGATTGCCTTGAACCAAACAATAAATCGAAACACGATCGAATACAATCCATTAGTAGGTTTTAGGCCGTGCGAATCGGCTTATAGTGTACGTAAGATGGCTTGGTTTAGTCATGCACATCATCGCACTAGTTTAGAGAAGATCTCAAGGCTCGTAGCCGTGGCCACATCTTTTCACGCGGCGGCGGCAGAGCCAGAAAGACGAGTAATGAACGGAGAGGCCTTGCTTTTCATTGTCACATCATTTCGTCGTCGGTGGAACCGGGACCCGTTTCTTCTGACCTCACCAGTCACCCAACGGTTATTATTATGTAAGACACCGATTGCTTCCTCAGTACCTTGGAACACGATGTAAAGTGAGAATATACCATTTTCGTTAAAGAATAAGGTAATTTGTCACACCGTAACATCATAGAGACAAAAAGGAGATGTTTGCATCTTGAGGATTGTTAACCCCGTGACGTAGGTCAGTGCAGGTACACTGGCAAACTCTGGAAGTCGAAGTATGAAAAATGGACCTTAACGTCCAATTTTCTTGCTTAGATCAACTCATGATTTCATGATTTCAACACTTTATATAGAATGACTTTTTTCCATAAACTACACTATTTCCAAGGAAATCGATGATAAAAATCGTCCGCGCCGACTTGCGTCATCAAAAGAATCCAAGATGCCCGGAATGCTAACACCTATTTTTTCTTTATGCCATAACACGCTTTTTTCATTGGAAACCGATGGTCCAATCTTACTGAGTTTACGGGTCAATTTGATCGGCTTCGTCAATATTTAGGGGCCATTAGGTTTTAAAATGTTCGTTTTTTTATTTAAAAAAAAAAAAAAAAAAAAAAAAAAAAAAAAAAAAAAAAATTGATCAATTTTTAGACCAACTTTTATTTGGCACTACAATTTCTGGCTCATCTATTTAGAAAGAGGGCCACCATTAGTTTCTCCATATACAAAGACGTTTTCATAGATTAGCCAGGAGTTGCAGTTCTTAAAGGGAAAATGAAACACATTTAGGGGCCATTTTTGAAGGGCAATTTTTTTTCTTCCTTTCTTATTTTGAAAAAAATGTATGATAGGAACCAGATGTCTTTTGGCACCTTACGACTTGATGGATTCAAAACTAAATAGGATAGGTAATTCAACCTTTTATGTAAAATAATGCGAGTTGGCGCGTTTCTGTTGAACTTTCGATATCGTCGTTTCTATCACCAAAGAACATAACTCCATCAGCAAAGAACGTAACTCCATCACCAAAGAACGTAACTCTATCACCGAAGAACGTAACTTCATCACCAAAGAACGTAACTCTATCACCGAGGAACGTAACTCTATCACCAAAGAACATAACTCCATCAGCAAAGAATGTAACTCCATCACCAAAGAACGTAACTCTATCACCGAGGAACGTAACTCTATCAGCGAAGAACGTAACTCCATCACCAAAGAACGTACCTCCATGACTAAGGAACTTAACTCCATTACAATTTGACCACAATCGCCCCTCACGAGCCGCATTTTTAAGAGGAGAACCGTGGGCATTTCTCACTGAAAACACTCATTCTTTTCCGATGGACAGTTCAAAAGTTTTCGGACACAAATTGCGCAGGAACATTCTTGTGAACATCGAATTGCTCGAGTCAATTTTTCAACCTGGGAGTGGAGTTGCGTTTCTTCGCTCGGGCAATGACGATATTTTTGCGTTTTCCAGATGAGCTAGAAATAGGCAGTATGGCCATTTACTCTTTAATGGTTTACTCGGACTGCATTTTTCGATAAGGAACTACGATTTCTGGTTCATAAATGAAGAACATCTACCTGCATGAGGTCATTGAACGGCAAGTTCTAAGATAAACCAAAAATCTGACAGGCGCCATCGCGCCAAATGCGCCTAAAAAATCGGTCATGGCGCCTAAAAGATAAAGGTTCTGCGCCAATAAAATAACAACTTAATTTGGGGAAAATGCTGCCAAAAAACAACAAAGGATAAACAAAAACCCGGAACGTTTCAAAATATTAACAATTTCATTCTCAACCGGAAAAGAAATAAATAAAAATGAGCCGTCGATTCGCTGTTATTGCGAGACCGAGACTGATCACAAGGTAAACAGACTCAGCAAAGTGCAGCACAGCCAACGCGGCCCCTAAAAATTGCGCCCCCCCCCCTCCCCCAGAAAAAAATCCAAATGTTTCTGTTTGGTGATTTTTCGAAATTTCTCGCAAGTTACAGCAATTCGTCCCGTTACCAAAACATCTCGCGTCTAACTTTTCACTAAATGCGCCGTGATATACAGGCAAAAAGTCAATTTGGCCCCTAAGTATCTTCAATAGCCCCTACAAATTGGACTGCATTTTGCAATATGGACCTATAAATTCTGGCTCATTTGAAAAAACACTTATGAGCATAGGGAAACTAATGGCACGAACGTTGTTTTTAAACCGGGCCGGAATTTATAGTTCTCAATTGCAAAATGTAGTCCAATGGACCATTAGACAAGGTACGAATTTAAGCGATCTGATACATGTTACTTAACCAGAATTTAGCGTAGAAAACGATTCACACAACGAAAATTACGGAAACCAACTCCTAACGAAGATATTAACGTTTTTATTTCACATTGGTTACGAGGAATTTGAACTGCCCGCTCACATGAAACTCAAAACTCTACGTGAGTCAAATCGCCCACTTACAACGGTTTCAGCAAGCTTCTCAATCGAGCAATGTTCATTTCCCACCATGTGTTGTTCAAACTATTAGCAATTTGCTATAACTGAGCCAAAGTGTCATGATTGAGGTTGCTAGATTTTTATATCGCAGAGACTGTCATGATAACGTTTAGCGCGCGATGTGAATCACGTAGAGCATTGAGTTTTCATGAGCGGGTGGTTTGAATTCACGCATTAAGAATCATTGAATATCTTCGTAAGGAGTTAATTTCGGTAATTTTCGTTGTGAGCATCGTGTTTTACGTAAAATTTTGGTTAAGAAACATGTATCAGAATGCTGAAATTCGTACCTTATCTAGTGGTCCATTGAGCTTGTGAGCCACATGACTCCTGAAACTCAAAGGTGAGTTTCGAACACTGGTTTCCAATCTCAAAACGTGGTGCATTTTGCAACGCTGCCACATCGTGTTCGTCTCCGCTGCGCGACTGTTATCAGTCGTTCACCGCGGAGGTGAGGGTTGTGACCGGGGAAGAGGGGGCGGTGGGGGGGTCGCGGTCGTGTAGACGGCGTGACGTCAACGATGGCGGACCTCGGTCTCGACGTCCCGTCCCGTCTGCGTCGCCGTCCTAATCCGGCACGAGGTCTCGGGGTCCTTACTCCGCGCTCCTCACATCGATGCCAAATTTCTTGAATTATTGTCAAAATGTAACCTCTAAAAATTTCGTGTGTGTTTATTTTGTTTATTTTTGAGGAGAGTTATGAATATTTTCTCTTGAAATGGAGAATTTGCAGGTGTCTAAAATTTGATGAATGGGTCACTCAACCTTGTTTATTTTATTGAATAGTCGGAATAGTAGGAGATAACGTGGTGATTTTTCCGCATTTTCATGGAGCCAAAAACGCGGAGAAAACCGCTTTTGAAAAATCTAAAAACTGCAAGACTTTTCGAACGCACCCGAATGGCGGGAAACTGACGCGGTTAATGTACTGCGGTAGTCATATCGCAATCTTCTCTCATTTTCCTCTGATGTTTGTTAAAATAAAACGTATTTCAATGTGGAGTTGTTGCTTGTTTATTACAGCTAACATATGAATGAGATTCTAGTCTTGAATTCAAAAGATATAATTTCGACTTTAGTATTATTCTCATATACGAAGAGTAGATAGACATTTGACGGACGTCGTGGAAACCCGTGCCCGCCTCTGATTGGTGCCGGATGACATCATTCGGTGCGGCGCGAAACCTGGGCGTTTTAAATTTGCGTATAAGTTGAGCGATTTGAACTGCGCATTTCTCGATAATTGAGTTACTTGTTCGCGTTTTTAATGTTCGCATCGTGTTATACGCGTCATTTTCCTTCAGAAAACTATATTCGCAAGTCAAAATTCGTTCATGGTTTAGTGACCCATTCCGCGTTGAAGTGGAAACTACTGAGTGAACTGAACATGAGGGTACCATTGGTTCATGAATTGAACGATTATTGGAGAAAATATGACAAAATGATCTAATCTACTAAAATACGTGCGTTTGAATGGGAAATGCCGCCAGATGACGTCACAAGGCGGTGCATTTTCTCACTTTTTTTACACTATTTCCCATATCAGAAAAAAATTATAAAAAGTACTGTGAACTGAGCTCTTTCAGCACTTTCACACGAAGCAATAAAACATTTGCATGCAAATTCTCCATTGTCAGATAATAATTGAAATAGTCTTCATACACGCTGGCCTTGTCGATTTCCTTTGACAATTTTGCAGTCGTGAATGCATAGCTGAAGTGCGCTCCAGCTAGAATTGTATTTAGCAAATGGGTGGTTTTTATACGAGGATTAAAAATAAGCAAGTGGTACGGAATATAACATAAGTATATGAAGTATGCAAAACGATTATCCGGGTATCGGAACTTGGCTGTTTTGAAAACGCCTTCAAATGCGGCGTGATACTTCACGCATTCCGGAGAGTTCAAATAGTTGTATCATTGCGCCTTAGAAATGCGACGGAAGGTTACAATTCAGGACACCGCACCAAGAACAGCCTATAGGCGTATAGGTCGTTATTATGCCCATCTGCTTTCCGGATTCTACTTACCCTGGACTATGCTGTGGTAGCGATAGAATATAGATAGGTAACGGCTCGTGGTCCAACAACCTTTTTTTTCCGAGTTAAGTCAGGCCTCTGGATCGATGGGTGCAAGAACGTCCTATAAACGGGCCTATAAACTTAAGGTCCTAAGATGCTAGTTACTCCTTTACTCACTATCGACATTCTTTCATTTTGCGTTAATCATGCGTGATTAAAATGATTTATACTTCATATTGCCACCAAAATGACTGTTGGGCGTAATAATGGCCTATAAACCGTTTTTTTAAATTAAATATATTAGAGTGTAAACCCAAAATGTATCGCAAAATCTACCCGGCATCCTTCAATAGAAGGGTTAGGTCACCCAAAAACACCAAAACAGGGAACCTGCATAGAAAAGTCTGCGCAATACATCAAAAACAAAACTTTAAAATACGGTTTTCTCAAAACGCGGTTTCCAGTTATAGGCTGTTCTTGGTGCGGTGTCCTCAATTTAGATCTTATCACGAAGAAAATTCTCCGAAAATTGAACGGAAAATATTCACAAGTTTTCCTGAAAATTCGTATTTAATTTAAGGAAATTCGGCTACTATCGGAGGTTCATACGACGTTTTCCCCTAGCACAGCAGCACAGTGATCCAGTTCCTCCTCGTCTCTGCCCCTGATCCAAAATGCGCCCGTGAACCGATTCCCCAGGTTTCGATCAGTCGCATTGAGGCCGACTCAGACTCGAATAGCCCCTCGAAGGGCGTTCAAGGGTCTTCTCTATTGGACGTATTTCTATCAAACAGAACTATGTGCATTAAGACATGAGCCCTGAGACTCTTAAGAATACATGCATAACAGGGCTCACGTCATAATGCTTTTAGTTCCGTTTGACAGAAATGCGTTCAATTAGATCCTCATATTAGCCGCAGTTGAACCATAACGAATCGAGTCATGCAGTGGCGTGGCTTGCTTTGCGATATATCGATTGATCTGCCGTTTAAACCCATGGAAAAGAATCGACCGGTAGGGTGTTCGCAATGAGCGCCTTACAATTCGATTCATTGCCATAGCTTCAAATGGGAAATATCGATTATCGATATATCACGCCTCGCCGTTGAGAGTCATGTAACTTGGATGGAGCGCACTTGAGATCTGTCCTTATCGCATTTGCAATTCATGATAGCCTGTTCATTCAAATTTGTCGGATTTTCTTCGATTTTGTCTGTATAATACACAAAGCTTATGTGTATGGATACCTCACGGCAAAGACCCCCCCCCCCTCCTTTGGAGCGTTACGTTATTTAAGAACGGTCCCTTAGCCGTGGATATGCTCGCACTATTTCGATGGTTGTGAAGAGGGAGTTGGCCGATTTTAAAATGGTGGCAGACGCTCTGATGGAAGGAAGAATGCCAACGGAGTAGACTGCCTTGCTAAGGGAGAACGCCGTAAGAGGGATCGAGTTTTGCCAAATTTCCTCGAATAAAACATGTTTTTGTGAGGAAAGTTTTGCATTTTTTCCCTTGAAATTTTCAGGGGTTTCAGATAGAATCCCGAACAGAACTGCCCGCAAGCTTTGAACAGAAATATTCACAATTTTCCCGGTTTTTGACTTTTATTGAATGCAGGCAACCTTGCCACAGTCAGGGAATACCGGGAAATGTCAGGGAAACCTGGAAACGTCCGGGAAAATCGTCAAATCACCTTCTATTGTTTTCTCGAGTGCTGGATTTGACGTTTCGAACAACAAATTTTGCCTGAGAACTAATTCTATCGGTCTTTTTTTTTTTTTTAAAAAAAAAAAAAGTCTGGCATTTGTTCAATGGTCAGGGAATTTCACCAAAAGGTGTCAGGGAAATCAGAGAAATGTGAGAGAATTTAATTTATCATATTTTGTGGCAACCCTGTGAAGGAAATATGGCAACATCTGAAGGCTCATACGCCGTTTTTCCGTAGGACGGCAGTAGAATGGCTTCATGCTCTTTTTGCCCTCGGAAAGGCGTCGCGTCGCACGGTGGATCGAGTCAATTAGGAAGGTCGGACATGACATTTTTGACTAAAACTGCAAATTTTTATGTTTATTTCGTCACATTTAAAATTTCAAGGGGTGCTGCTTGAAGACAATTTCACGAGGAAACCAACTGAACCACTTTTAGAACCTCAAATTTTTGTGTAAACGCAGTTATAAGCGTTGAAAGTTTCCAAATTATGTCCGGCTTCTCCCACTGATTCGAGCCACTGCGTCGGCGGTGACGGTATGGTCAGTCACGCCCGACTTAAAGCGATCTCCAACTCCGTCCTAAAGAAGAACGCCGTAAAAACCTTCGACAGTTGCCAAATTTCCCCGAATGAAACTCGTTTCTTTTAAGATGGTCGAGCATATTTTTCCTTGAAATTTTCAGATATTTTAGATTGAATTGCAAACAAAATTCTCTGGAAAATTGAAGGAAAATATACTGAATTTTTTCAGTGAATTCGTTTTTTATCGAAGGAAATATGGCAACGCCTGGATGCTCGTACGGCGCTTTTCCTTAGCACGGCAAAGCGCCCGGGCGCCCAGCTGCGGGCTCACGCTTTTTCGACAGAGAAAGTTGGCTCCCACTACTCCGTGCCCGTCGAGCGTCGCACAGGGATCGCGTCAATGGAAAAAGTTGGGCAAAAATTAGAAACTTTAAAAGCTCATAACTCCGTTCATACAAAACTTTGAGGTTTTGAAAGTGGTTCCATTGGTTTCCTCGTGAAATTTTCACCCGGGAGCAACTCTTAAACATTAAAATTTGAACAAGTATACAGCAAAATTTGCAGTTTTAGTGAAAACATTCATGTCCGACCTCTCTGATTGGCTGGATCCACTGTGCGTCGTGGCTCCAACACAAAAGCCGCGGAACAGCCCGGGCCGGGCCCCCGAGCAACGCTCCCGTGCTAAGGAAAAACGCCGTATGGACATTCGAGTGTTGCCAAATTCCCTTCAATAAAATGTTTATTTTTGTGGAAAGTTGTAAATGTTTTTCCTTAAAATATTCAGGAACTTTAGGTGAAAATGCTAGCGGAATTATCGGATTAAAAAAAATCGGAAGGAAAATATTCTCAAGTTTACAAGTTTACCAGAGAATTATGTTTTATCATTACTTTTGAGGAAAACTAAGGATATTTTTCCTTGAAATTTTCAGGGACTTTAGCTGGAATTGCGAACAAAGTTATCTGAAAAGTTGGAGGAAGAATATTTACAAACTTTCCAGCTATACTGTGAGTTCAGAGTATTTTTTCCAGAGAGAAAGAGAGAAAGAATAAATGAATGAGGAAAATTTACCCCCGGTTAAAGCTCCCGTATGAATTTGGTGACGATCGACAGAAATATATTTTTTGCATTTATCTACTTTTCTACTCCTGCGTTCAAGTCTCCGGACACATGCACGATTGCACGCTCTAAAAAGCCCTTATTGCTGAAATCTTTTAATGATGCATGTTTCCTCGTGAAGATTTTCCATATCAGGATGTTGACAGGGTGATTTTACTAAAAAATTTTAAAGCCTCACGATGGGTTTAACGGGTTAAAATTAACATAATTCTAAAACAGCAGCTCGTGACAATGGTGATATCAAAAACATAGGAGAAAAAACGGGAAACAAGGCTAAAAAGTACATGTAAAAATTCGAGATGTTTCGGTTTAAAACTGAGCCATTTTCAGTCGAAAGAATAAAAATAAAATTTAAAAATTCCAAATAGAAACCTGCAGACTACATGGATTGCATTTTGCAAAAAGGAACCACTAGCATTGCAATGATGCTAAGATTGTGCAACTTCATCCTTTGCAATAAAATTGCGGAAATTTTGAAAAACTATAAAATTTAGATGGTAATTTCTGTCTTAAATTTACAGTTTTTAGCGAGTAAAATAGAAACTATTAAGGGATAATCGGGTTTTTCCTTCAAGACAAAAGAAGTTGCACAATCTTAGCAACATTGCAATGCTAGTGGTTCCTTTTTGCAAAATGCAATCCACATGATTGCCGACAAAATCAAAACAAAGAGAAGCTATAGAAGGTTTCTATTTGGAATTTTTATATTTTATGTTCATTCTTCCGACTGAAAATGGCTCGGTTTTGAGCCGAAACGTCTCGGATTTTTATGTGTACTTTTTAGCCTTGTTTCCCGTTTTTTCTCTTATGTTTTTGATATAACGGGTTAAGGGGGAAGGGTTCTTGGGTGGGGATTGAAGGAGATAATATCGAATGAAAGTGGAAAACCCTGTGTGAAAAGCTCCCGTTTTTATCTGGTAATGACCAGCAAATATGTTTTCATGCATTTATTTACTTTCCTTTTCTTGCGTTCAAGTCTCCGAACATATGGACGTATTTCTGGTAAACGGAACTATGTGCATTAAGACATGAGCCCTGAGACCCATAAGAATACACGCATAACAGGGCTCACGTCATAATGCACATAGTTCAGTTTGATAGAAATATGTCCATATGCACTTCCAAGTTAGTGCTGAGTTATTATTATGCTGATGCATGTTTCCTCGTCCAAATTCCTCGATCCATTTTCCAAGAGAGATTTTCGTCAACATCCTGCAATAAGGAACTACTATTTTTGTTTCATTCGTGAAAGCACCTATATCTGTGCAGGGAAATTAATGGCACATATTTCGTCCCTAAAATGAGCCAGAAATAGTCGCCATGTATTGCAAAGTGTACTCCAGTCGTTTGCTAAGAGACCTTTTATTACAAGATTTATGTTTCGACGGAGCTGCTCTCAATGATATTTTTCGAATGTTTCAGGTTAGGCCGAGATGAGACTCGTACACCCTACAGACGTGCATGTGAGTCGTATTTTGGATCTTAGTTTATATTAATGTCGAAGCACTTCGTTCCGTTCCTTTCCTTACCGGTATGAGTCAGCAACTCTGTTTTCCCTCCATTTAAATGTATGTAAAATAATCGATTCCGGGTGAGGGAGCTTGCCTCACCTGAAATCGATATTTCCGATGGATTTAAATGGAGGAAAATCAGCGTTGCCAACTTCCACAAATCGCCGTTGGTTGCCCACAATGTCGGAACACTCGGTTCCTTTCCTTTACGAACGTATGCAACCAGTTGGCAGTTGGCCAAAAACCGGTGGTGCGACGTCTACGACGCACGATCGAAGCAGTCGTCGCGTGGAACCAACAGCGGATGATAACGTCGCCAGCGGCGTGGCTGCCTTGCGATTTATCCATTGATCTCCCATTTAAATCTATGGAAAAGGATCGATAAACAGGGTGTTCGCATCGAGCGCCTAAATAATCGATTCTTCACCACAAACTCAAATGAGATAATATCGACAATCCATCATTCCCGCCTCGCGACTCAACTGCGCCCCGCTGACGTAAGAACCTATCTGGATTTCCAAGTGAGCCCTGTTTTATATATAAATCCACGCTTTCTGGGGCTCATGTAGAAATCGAGGTACGACCTTTCACGCGACGTGAGGCAAGACGATAATCCGGCGCTTCCTCGTGGCTGCGTTTTCTCTCTTGGTGAGACTCAAATCTGCGCCCTTGTCAAATTTAACGCGAAAATCCACCCAATCCACCTTGCAACATGTCCTAGGTCATGTTATGTGGAATCTTCTTTAACGGAGCCTCTCCGTAAGCGCGGGATATGCGAGTCGACCTGCGGGCTGATTATTAAAATTGATAGACAAAGTGATAGACAAAGAAGATATAAGGAGTATGGAGCGATCCTTTGGTTGAAACGGGTGGTTCCTATAGATTAAGGGGGAAAGTGATGCCCTAATTATAGAATCTCTTGCGGGTTGTCGTTAGTTAGTCTTATTACCTACCTCCTTTGTCCATTGCAACCGCCCGCTTCCTCCTATAGGATCCTCCCATATCCCTTTTGTCTTCTTTGTCTGTCGCTTTGTCTATCAATGTCAATATCCGGCCCGCTTTTCATTCACTTTTTCCGATTTTTTTTAGACTAGGTGCAAAATTAAGCATTCTAGGAGAAGTTTCCTTTCTAAAACTTCACGTAAAACACGATTTGCGCCACAAAATTATTGGAATTAACTTGTAACTAATTAACTACTTCGGTTTACATTGGTCTCTCGGTGATACAAGAGACAACACCTTCAATTAGTCGAGTTAAGAGAGAAACCAAACACGCAATTTGACCTGGAACGGAGCGGCGCGGCGGTCAGCATGAAACGCATGGCGCCTACAAGACAGCATGAATACTTCACGCATTGCGTCAAACACACTGCGGTCAGCAGCAGTCGGCTGGAAACGCATAGCGCCTGCAAGACTGCGTGAATACCTCATGCATTGCGCCAAACAGTGTGGTCAGCAACGGTCGGCGTGAAAGGCATATCGCCTTCAAGACTGCATAAATACTTCACGCATTGCGCCAACACAGTGCAGTCAGCGCGGCGGTGGAAGTTAACATTTTTAACCACATTTATGTTTGTTCTTTCATAACTATTTCGCTCATTTTGTATAAATGGAAGGCCTTGTCCAAACAGGGATGGGTTTACGGAAGTGAACTTTTGTTAGTGTTGACAGGGCTTTCACAAAAAATGTACCCAACACGCGCGAGTAAACGCGTCTCATAAACCCCTCCCCCAGTCCCCCATCGGCACGTTCACTTGATGGTTTTTATAGATCGTAATGGACGGATCACACGGGTGAGACTATATTGATATCGATTGGTTCAATATGTAACCACAGCCTCAAAAGTCAATTTCGAAATCTGAGGTAACGGGTCTTTTGTGATTGAATTTTTACTCTCTGGCAACGAAAAGTGAAATTGTTAGGAATTTTCTCATTTTCAGCTTTTCCAAATTAAATCCTAAAATTTTTGTTTGAGGTTTTGTTCTATTGTTTTGAACCAAACGATACATCAAACCACTGTCGAATACGATCTATTGATGTTTCAAAACAGATGAGAAGGGGGCGGCAAAATACGGGCGGCCCATGGGCGGCAAGTAGGTAAACCCGGCCCTGATCCTTGATTCTCTTAGATGCTGAAAATGATAAGATCAGTCTGAACAGTAACTTTCTACGTTCAACATTAACCGAGATATCTTGCCTCGAAAAATTCGGTTTCTAACGTCATCCACCGCGGTAGTGATACTCCTGGTTTCATCCACTTTGCTTTCATACGATTTGCACGTCGAGTAACCAGAGCAAATGTGTGTTTCCCTGACTGATGAAAGCAAGGTGGAAGAAACCAGGGGTGTCACTGCTGCGGTGGGTGACGTCATAAACTCAATGTTTCCAAGCGTGATATCTCGGTCAGTATTGAACGTGGAAAGTCGCTGTTTGGACAAGTCTCATTATTTTTAGCTTATCTACTAGAATCAAGCATCAAAACGCGATTCTGCGACCAGCGCAACTGACCCATTCTGCCGTCATAGCGAAGAGCAGTAAGTGCGAAAATGAAGTTTCGAGAAAACGAGCTCAGGAGCTTCTGACCGGAAAATTTTATTGAAAGAAGCCTCCGTTCTTTCTCGAATTCCCACTAATCGTCCGAAAGACTCCTAGAAATCGTTTGGTTGATTAAAAACCGACTGATTTTATTTTCATTACATATACAGGATATTTTTCATTTTCATGATAGGCTTGTGATAGGCAAGACAGCCGTAAGTGATATCTTTTGCAGGCTTTCCTAGTTGCGTTTTGGACACACAACAAACTCATTTTCAGGTTAGAAATTGGCACTTTACATGAAAGCAATGTTTTCATCGGCTCTGGAGGAATATTGTCACTTACTGCTGCCTTGCATGAAACTACGTCATTATGTGCGCACTTACGGTTTTCTCACATGTCTCGTTTTTATGCGATTGAGACGAATTTTGCCGTTTTAGCTATTTTATTGCTTTCATCAGGGTGCCACAGTCAGGGAAAACCTAGAAATGTCAGGAAATTTTAGAAAGTCAAGGTAGACCTGGAAATGCCAGGAAAAATTTGTTAAATCACCTTCATTTGCTTTCTAGAATGGGTTTCAGATTTCGAACAACAACTTTTGCCTCAATTATGCCTTAACCAGCCGTCACATCTTCACTTGTCAGGCAATTTCACCAAAGTGTGTCAGGGAAATGTCAGGGAATTTCACTTTCTAAATTCTGTGGCAACTCTCTCTCATCTGGAAGAGATCAGGCGAATTTAGAAGGAAATTCGATTTTGATTTGACACTTACTGCTCTCATGGCTAAGACGGCAGCTTCTATCTTGTTCAGTGGCCCGTTGACCCAATCGCCTTCGCCGACGCCGACCGGGTTGGGGTTATCCGCGTGGACACATCGAATCGGCAACAACGACGGTGATTTACTTTCGTGGAACTAGAACGCGCGCGCGCGACGTGGCCGTCTACACTGCCGTGCTAAGGAAGAACGCCGTATGAGCCTTTAGACGTTGCCAAGTTTCCTCCTATAAAAACCGAATTTACTCGGAAAATTGCGAATAATATTCTCCAAAATTTTCAGACAATTTTGTGCGCAATTTGGACCGCGTTAAACAGAAAGGAACCAAGCCACATCAGCTGTTGCCAAATTTAATTGGGCAATTTAATTTTTTACATGAAAACGGTTGTGTGGATTTTCGTGCAAATTTCAGTGAAAATTCTCCGTGGTGCGAAGCAAATTCCTTAAAATTTTCAAAGAAATCCGAACAACCGTTCTCTCGTAAAAAATTTAATTGCCCAGTTAAACTTGGCAATCGTTGATGTGGCTTGGTTCCTTTCTGTTAAACTCGGTCCATTTAATCTAAAATATCTGCAAATTTCAAGGAAAACTATGCACGAATGTTGTCAAAAGTATGTGTTTTATCAAGGGAAATTTGGCAACTCTCGAATGTTGATACGACGTTCTTCCTTAGCACGGGAGTATGGAAAGCGCGGCGGCGGCGGGTGGACCAGATGCGATCCCGTCATCGGGGGTCGAGGAAGATGGCATGACCCGGGCACGGACGTGGTCAACGGAATAATTCTTAATGGCTAAGGAAGAACGCCGTATGAGCCTTCAGGCGTTGCCACATTTCATTTGATAAAATGCGTATTTCCTGGTTAACTTACGAATATTTTCCTTCCAATTTTTTAGATAATTTTGTTCGCAATTTCACCTATAGTTCCTGAACATTTCAAGGAAAAGTATTCATAGCTTTCCTCAAAAATGAACATTTTATCGAAGGAAATATGGCAACTCTCGAATGTTCTTACGGCGTTTTTCCTCAGCACGGAATAATTACCATCCGGCATCGCGAGGGATCATCTCATTTTTGTCGCGTCGCGTCGTCCCTCCTTCTCCGAGCTCGTTAGCTGACGGAACGGTAGACAACGGCAGGTTTCCATGAGACGTAAAAAAGAAATGGGAGATTTGGAATTTCAGTGAAATATTTCATCAAATTTCACGAGGCTCCGAAATATTTCATTCAATTTTACGAGGCTGTGAAATATTCCATGAACGAGCTTGATGCAAAAATTGCTTTTTTCGAATACAGAAATTTAAATAAATACTCTTTTAAGAGCTTGATGCAAAAACGGCTTTTTTCGCCCCCCCCCTTCTGGGATTATCTTCGAACTTTGTCTATTGATTACTCATGCTTGAGCGCTTCTTTTCCCAAATTTTCACTTAAAATTCACACTTTAAATGTCCACGTTGGAGCAGGTACCGTAACTTCAATGACCTTTATGAAAATTATCCGTCCTTAGTAAAAAAAAGAGCATTTTCGAGCTACCGAGTTGGTGTGTTTTCGTTCTCACTGATTCAAATATGCCTCATGTTTTTCTCGACGTTGCCACATACTACAGAAAATTATTTTGTGCGGCACCGATAATCGGAAAATTACCACAAATCTACTTCGTGCGGAAAAGATTGTCAGCCATCTACAGGCTCATACTAGAGTCCCTTTATACTGAGAGTCAAGACAACACCCCCTCATGGAGTCACAAACGGGAATGAAGATTACAGAAATCGAACGTTTTTTGTAATCTTTGATCGGCCCATTCTCAAATTCCTTTCTCCGTTCCCTCTCTCATTCCGTTTGTTCCTTGCCGAACCCGTAATTCCCTGGTCCATTCCTGATTTTAATCTTTGCAATCGGTGAAAATGTAATCTTTATTCCCGTTTGTGACACTGTGCAGGCCTAAAATACGGGAACCAATCAAAAATGGACTCACATTGTCTTGACTCTCGGTATAAAGGGACTCTAGGCTCATACGACGGTTTTCCTGAGAACGGGAGTATGGCGGCACGCGACCTGCGACGGACTTGGCGCTTGGCAGCGGAGGTGTTTGGCTGTTGGCTGTCGGGCTGGATTTTGGGGCGTCGGGCGGTGGGCGGCGGGCAGCGGTGGTACTGGTGGTGAAGCGTTGGTTGGCCGGCTGGCCTACTCCGCTCTTTTTCCGCGGACGCTTTGCGGGTTACCAGGCCACGCAACCTCAACCGAGTGCCGCCCGCCCCTCTGCAGCCGCGACCGCCGGCCGGCCGGCCGGGCCCTCGCTCCCGCGGCTGTCCTGCCGATCGCGATCTGCTCCACCTTCGCCTGCCGACCGACGACCCGATCCCAACGCTCCTACCCCCCTATCACGCTCCCCAAGTCGAGGCAAAGATTTATCCATGTAGGTCAGTCATTCCCAAAACTAGAGTACCTTTCATTGGCGAGGCGTGCTTTGCGATATATCGATCGATACGCCACTCAAACCTATGAAAAAAGATTGATCTTTAGGGTGTTCGCAGCAAACACCTTATTATTCGATTTTTTATCATAGCTTCAAATGGCGAGATATCGATAATCGATTATTCACGCCACGCCACTGGTATCTTTATAGAGAGAGTATGGACCAGAGACAAGAGACTAGAGACCCTCCCCTAGTATCTTGTTCTTGACCATGGTGGAAGCTTTTATTTTTCAGGGTGTCTACAAGTCCAGAATTTCCGGAAAGTTCGGAAATAGTACTGATTTTCTAAGGTCGGTCCGGAAGTACTGAAAAAGTGCGGAATTCCGCAAGAAGGTCCGGAATTTTTTCATTTTTTTGTCATTTTTGTCGCAATCTGAGCGGATAATTCCAATTTTTGAAATTTGCTGAATTTAGTCAATTGGAGGTACTGAAAAAGTACTCTAGGAAAGCCAGTTTTGCCAATCGATTTATTGAAGTGATTTTGATCTCACATGCTCCTATAATAAAGAAATTATTGTACAATAGGTATTTAATAAAATTTCACCAGGCAAAAAATATCCATATCCATCCATATCGGGCGCTGAGTATGCAATCTGCACATGAAATCACTGACCGAATGAACAAACCCTCCTTTTTTCAAGTTCATTTTCAATCTTTATCATTTGATATTTATATCTTTCGATGAGCGGTACCGTGACTGGATACCACGCAAGAACTTATGACAGCTTCGTGAGAATACTGCTGCGCTGAGAAAAAACGCCGTATTAACATCCGAATGTTGCCAAATTTCCGTTTACGCAGAACATTCATTTTTGAGGAAATTATGAATCTTCTTCATTAAAATTCTCAGATGCTGTAGATTAAATTGTGAGATAAATTCTTCGAAAATTTGGGAGCAAAATGGCCACAAGTTCCCTCGGAAATTTTTATTTAAGGAGAAGAAGTTTGGCAACGTCTGGAGGCTCATACGGTGTTTTTCCTAAGCACGGCAGAATAGTCAACTCGTTTTCCGCGTTGTTTTTTACCAGGCCTGAAGTCGAGCCGATAATGACGCCGAGTCATTTTCGCTTGCATAATTTGGCGAAATCACCGCTCGTTTCTGGATTGTTCGTCTAGATAACTTCGCTACTTTTTATTTTTTTATTTTACTTTTTTGTGAAGCTGAAATCAAGATTTCTCTGCAGACTGGTGCGTGTAGTTTCGAACGAAATTGGGATCGCGTGCGGCTGTTAGAATTTTTTTTCGCTGTCGCACGGACGAAAAAATTAACCGCAAAGTCGCAGTTCCAGTTTCTTGAGTATTTTTATGATTGAAGAAGTGGTCAGTCAGTAGTGGCAGTGCAGTACAAGTGGCCCAATCACAAAAAAGAAGGGGAAAAAAAATAAAATCTAACATTGTTTCTAGTCTAAAATATTACTAGGTATATGCCTAGGTATTAAAATTTTACTGAAGCGGCAACACTGGCTATTAGACCGAATTGTCACAAGTACTGTCCATAACGATGGTATGAAATGTATGTCTCCATCGATTTCAGTCGTTTTTAGACATGGGACAGACAGACCACACTGCGGGAATCACTTCCAGTCCAGAGACTTAAACGCGTGCACAGGAAAAACAACCTCACCCCATTAGCACATTGAGTCTCTATAAAGGGAGAGTGAGGACAAGTCGGCTCATATATGATGTGAGGTTTTTGGTCAGTGGCGTGGCATGAATTGCGATGTATCGATTTTTATACCATTTGAACCTATGGTAAAGAATCGATTATTAAGCGACACCCTGTTCATCGATCCTTTTCCATAGTTTTAAATGACAGATTAATCGATAAATCGCAAAGCACGCCACGGACGCCACGCCACTGTTTTTGGTATCGCCTTGTCCAGCTTTTACCCTCTTACCCTCCCTCTGTCTGCCGTGCTAAAGAAAAACGCGGTGTGGATCTTCAGATGTTGCCGTGTTTCCTTCAATTTCAAGTGAATTCGTTTGATCAAACGAAGGAAATATCGTAAATTTTGTTAGAAGGCGAAGGAAAGTCAGGCATCGAACTAAACGTCTAGAATGACTGACTAGTGCAAACACTGCGTAAAACTTTGAAATTGATTTAGGTTAGGTTCATCTGGGCTCACACCGCAAGGTACCACTAAACCCATGTTAAACACCGCCCAAATTTTGCCGAATATTGTTGAATAAAGTGATAGCAATGAAAAGATGGCATCATAATCGCACCGCACAAGGTCTTCTCTACTCCAAAAATAGGAACTTTGAAGGCGCTTCTACAAATAATTCAAATTTGCAAAGGTGGAAATCTTCATATTTAATTCTTATGGGCAAGACGTGACGGAAATGGAGATGCAGGTTAGGTATACTTGCAGGGCCGGATTAAGGAGGTGGCCACATGGGCCGCGGCCCATGGCGGCAAATTTTGCAATTTTTTTAAATGTAGCCATGAAGAAAAATCAGATTCAGACAAAAAAAATTACGAACGAGAAAAGGTGACAAAATCTCTCATTTCCTGAAAGTATATCTCTAATTTTGTCGTCCTTCTGTGATACAATTGACAGCACCTTTAATTAGTCGAGTTAAGACTAAGAGAGAAACCGGACACGGAATTTGGCTTGGAACGGCGCGGCGCAGAGAGCAGTTATGAGAGAACGTGAGATGAAAAGGAGAAACCCTCGGCGCGGTGGTTGGCATGTAACTCATATTAGCGCCTACAAGACTGCTTGAATACTTCTTGCATTGCGCCAAAGACAGTGCGGTCGCTGCGGTCAGCAGCGGGCAGCGTGAAACGCATAGCGCCTACAAGACTGCATGAATACTTCACGCATTGCGTCAAACACAGTGCGTGCAGCATCGGTCGGCCCGAAACGCATGTAGTGCATGTAAGATTGTAGGAATACTTCACGCATTAAGCCAAATACATTGCGGTCAGCGCGGCTTGGCGGTAGAAGTTAAAATTATTAAACCACATTTATGTTTGTTCCCTCATAATTTTTTGGTTCATTTCGTATAAATGGAGTGCCTTGTCCATACAGAGATAGGTTTACGGAACTTGACTTTCGCGCCAAGTTCCGTGAACTTTTGCTAGTATTGTTGACAGGGCTCACAAGGAATGTGACCAACACGAGTAAACGCGTCTTATACGCCTCTCCCCCTCCGGCACGTTTACTTGATGGCTTTTAGTGATGTTTCAAAACGAATGAGAAGGGGGCGGCAAAATACAGGCGTCCCATGGGCGGCAAGTTGGTAAATCCGGCCCTGTATACTTGGGCTCCTATCCTCCTCCGGCCTTTAAAAATCGGTCCATGCGTGTTACGCAGGTTTCCTAACTGGCGGACATTCTAAACATTCAGTTCGTTGAAGTTAGGTAATTCACGATTCTGGAGTAAAGGGAAAGCAAAAATAGTCAGGGATTTTCAAGATGAAAAAATGGTGGCAACCCTGCGATTGCACGGAGAAAATAACTTCGTGCGTGAGACCCGAAGTTTAGGTCATATGGATCTCTGAAGTTTTCGGATTGAGCATCTGAACACTTAAGGTCTAGCTGCCGAAGTTCAGGTCAGACATCTGAAACTTCAGTTCTTACTTCAGAACCGAAGTTTTTCGGATGTGAAAACCGAAGTACTTCAGATGTTAGAACTGAAGTTTCAGATGTGTGATCCGAACCTCGACAGCTAGACCTTAAGTGTTCAGATGCTCAATCGGAAAACTTCAGAGGTCCATACATATGACCTAAACTTCGGGTCCCACGTATACGAGGTTTTTTTCTCCGTGTGATAAACCCGTGAATCGATCGAATTTTGTCGACCGACTTAGTGTCGATCGTTTCATTTTATTTCTCGTTTATATCGTTTTATTTTTCGATGAAAATGTGTCGATCGAATCCATAGCCTCCGACGCCCTCTCGGCACGATGTCGCGCCATGACGAGGCTGTGGCGTCGTTGTGCGGCGCGGCGTCGCGGCGCGGGTTCACGGGCGTTCATCACCGCGCAAAAGTCGGAGCGCGGGTCGGGCGCGAGCGGTCCAGGGACGCCGCTCAGTGTATCATGCCTCTCAAAAAGATCGGACCCAAAAGTTTACTTTATTTTATTTTTGTTTATTATTTATTTTGTATATTTATCATGATCATTCACTTTTACGGCCTGCGAACTAACGAGCACACCTCACATTTCTCACCTGCACATAAATCTGTTTGATAGGATTACGTCCAATCGTTCGTTTTGCAATGACGGAGATGTAAGCTTTCAAAGTTTCCGTATTTTGTCTGAGCTCTGTCAATGATTCGACCCACGGTGCGCTGCGACGGACAACGTCCCGACGCGACGCCGCACAGTGGATCGAGTCAATAGCAGAAGTCGGACAAAATTTGGAAACTTTAAACGCTTATAACTCCGTTTACTCAAGACTTTGAAGTTCTAAAAGTGGTTCCATTGGTTTTCTCCTGAAATTTTCTTCAAGAAGCACCCCTGAAAGTCTTAAATGTGACGAAATAGACATAAAAAACTGCAGTTTTAGTCAAAAATTTCATGTCCGACCTCTCTATTTGACTCGATCCACTGTGCGCCGCTCCGCTGCGCTAAAGGAAGAACGCCGCATGAGCCGTCAGACGTGCAAAACTTCCTGCGATAAATCACCGACTTTCAAGAGAAGTAATTAAAATTTTGCGTCGAATTTTTTAGAGAATTAGATCTGTAATGTGATATAAATAATCTAGAAATTTCAATGAAAAATATTCATAACTCAACGTAGAGTTGAAATTGAAGTGGAAGCTGAATTGGTAATTGTACCAAGTATCCATCTCAAGCTCAAGTATGAATAGCTTGAAATTCATTCGAAGTTGGCTTTCTCAACTTCGAAAAAATAATATACAAGTAGTAATAATAATATACAAATATAATCTACGAATGCGATGTTTCAAAATTTCCGAACTTTTGAAATTTCGGAACATCGCATTCGCAATAGAGATGCGTGCTTTTCCACTTTGGCCATCGAGTATCGATGTTTCTCCATTTGAAGCTACGGTAAAGAATCTATTATGAAGGTGTTCGTCGCGGACACCCTGTTAATCGATTATTTTCCATAAGTGTAAATGGCAGATCAATCGATATATCGCAAAGCACGCCACGCCACCGCCGTCGATATTAGCTAAATTCGCTAAAACTACCGAAATTTAGGGTCAGGTAGAGCTCGACCCTTACTAAAACCACTCCTCGCGAAATTAATTTTTTATCCATTTTTTCCAGTATTTTTCCAGTTTTGTTTTTTTCATCATAAAATTTTGGATCTTTGCCTCTGTTTACCTCGGCCTGGCCTGGGACACCTGGAGCTACTAATTTTGTTACCTAGACCCTGTCCCAGAGTTCTATATAGGGTTGTAATCAACCCACCCATTACACCTTATCTTTAGTATAAATTAAATTGTAAATTTCTTAACACCTTTGTAGTAGGCGAAATCTTGAATAAAACTTTAAAAAGAAGAAGAAGAAGAAATTTGCAGCTCTGTGTCCGGCGCCAGGCCCCGCACCGGCCGGCAATAACGAACGGGTACGCGTGCCCTGTAGTGGGGGGGGGGGGGTCGATCTTGATCCCATCTTGTGCAGTTGAGTGGCTCTCGGCAGTGCTATCGTTTCGACGGAAAACCACTTATACCCGTAAGTTTATCGTTGTGGTAACGTCGTTCTCGCTCGACGGGGCTGATCGTGAGCCGTGGTCGGGGCCAAAACCAGCTGCCGTTTAACGACCGACCCGTCGCACAGTGGGAAAATTCAACGGGAGGGATCGAGCGTGATGTGGACACTTTGGAATCTTGTATCTTCCTCGCTCGTGGTTCATGAAGTGCTCCCTAGATTGTACCCCTTTAATTAAAAAATAAAGGTATTAACGGGCCTGCAAGCCCATTATTAAAATTGATAGACAAAGTTATAGATAAAGAAGATATAGGGAGTATGGAGCGATCCTATTGGTTGAAATGGGTCGTTCCGATATACAAAGGGATTATGATAGACTTACCGTCGGGTCTCTCGTGGGTTGCCGTTAGTCTGTTAGCTACCTCCTTTGTCCATTGCAACCACCCGCTTCCACCAATAGGATCTCTCCATTTCGGTTTTGTCTCCTTTGTCTATAGCTTTGTCTATCAGTTTCAATAATCGGCCCGCTGTCGCAAACTTCAGCAAGTGTAGGGAAAAAAGTTCTTCCCTTTAGAGAATGTCTCAAGAATGAACGCACCGGGAAAGTCTCAAATGTACCGCTAACTTCACAATCTGCTCAAGAAATATGCGCTTATTTGAAGTTTGTTATGTCGTTGTTGCTGCTATTGCTGTTGTTGTTGTTGTTTTTTGTTGTTTTTGAAGCTTTCCGCTTCAAAAACGATGGGACGGCACAGGTGAATATTTCGTAAGAAAGAGGAGTCCTTCCATCGAACCCTTGCGCACTAGAATGCTATGCAATATTCAACATGGCCGACGCCAACCTGCCAGAACATGCGTGACGAGACGGGGTTTTCTCAACCGGCGTACATTTCCATTGTGTTGATGAAGACCAATGGGACCTCCTCACGATTTGCGCGTCGAAGCGTCAGCCATGTTGAATATTGCGTAGCATCTTAGTGCGCAAGGTGAGGTATTACGAAATCTTCACCTGTGCCGTGGTATCTTTTTCGAAGTATCTTTTTTTTTAGTACATTTTCTTTGCTTTCCCCTTAAAATAACGCATTTAATATCCCTTGCGGAGATTTTGAAGTTAGGAGTGCGTGTTTCAGCCTTTCCCGATGCGCCCATCGTGATTTTTGAGCCTTTTTCTATTAGAAACATTTCCTCTATTTGCTCTAGCTGAAGTTTGCAAGAAGCCCATTTGCAGTTTTGGTCTCAAATTTGATGCAGAATAACACGCTGAATGTGGCGTGATTGTGGAAGTCATCGGCCCGATGCCTGAATTTTGCGCGTGTCGCGCAAAATTCAGCAACGAGGCTGAGCAAACATCGGATAGTGTCGGATTTGTCTGAACTATTCCATTAGATTTGATACACATTTGGATGAAAATTACCCGAACTTGCGAAATTTCAGCCGATGACTGTTGACTTCCATATTCAGCTGCCAAATTCCGTGTGTGATTCCGGCATCACGTTGACCTTTCCAGATTGCTCGGTGCACTGTGCGGCGAACCGTCGAACCGGTTTCGATCGACGCCACCCGGTTTGAATGCGCCGTACACGAAGAACTTCGAAACTTCGGTCCGAGTAACCGAACTTTTCGGTTGAGAGATAACCCACGGTTCTTTGGAAATCAGCTGACTCTGCCGCCAAACCTTGCATTTGACTTACAAGTAACCGAGTTATAGAAAAGAAGAAGAAAAATATTACCGAAAGCTGGCAAGCTGCATATTTTTTATTATTGAACACCATATACGTATTTTATTTCGCCCCTTAACATGATTGCAACTCATCCTCGCTAAAGTTTCACGCACAAATTATACTTTCATTCAAAAACTGACGAGAGTTTCCAGCTGAAAATTTTTTACCGAGTCGTTTTACCGAGTAATTTCGTCTGAGTACATGCAAAGGAAAAAGCGAAAATCTGACTAGAAACTCTACAATCGTGTTTATGTAAAAAATGGAACTTTTACATCAACCGTGGGCAAGAATTTGCGATCTGTTTTTCTATCTCTAACCGTTCAAAAGTTAATAGGGNGGGGGGGGGAGAGGGGTGCATGGTGTCTGAGGAAACGCAAAAGAAAATTTTAATCTTGAATTATCTTCGTTTATGGTTTGTTTCTTCTCGCGTACACGTCATGCGGAAGAAAGGGAGGTTTCCTATATTCTGTCCCGGTAACTACGACCGAAAATGTTTCCTCGTGCAGCCAGAATGCGTGACGTCACTCGAAAATGCCGTCAGGCCTCTGAAGACGCAACTGTCAACGAACCGTGCATTTTTGAAAGAAGACAATGCGTAATCAAGGCGACAATGCAGTTTTCCTCGTCTGAAAAAAATTATCGCCTAAAGATTTTTTCGTCCACTTTTCCTTTGTCAAGTTTTTTTTTATTGTATGTTAACTCTAATTTTTTGCCCGGTTTAATCACGTACGAAGTTGCGTATTTTTGACGTCGAGAAACTCACATGACGTGCGATAATTTTCCTATCAGCAGGTATCATGAGAAGTTCGTACTTACATTAGGGTTCGTGTGTCCCTCAGCAGAAGTTATGTGCCCAATTCATTGACGAATCTAGCAATCGGGCAACACCGGATTTCCTCCATTTAAATCTACGGAAATGTATCGATTCTTGAAGGGGCCAGGTGCTTCGACAAGAATCGATTATTTAGCATAGGTTTAAATGGAAGAAATCCGGTGTTGCAAAATTGCTGGATCCGCCTCTGGTGTCCATAGGTCAATAAAAGCTAAAGAATTCGAAAATTTTTATCGTGGAATCAGGGAATAGAAAAAATAAGAAGAAAAAATCAGCGAACTGTCAGAAAATTCAAGGAATTTCTATCCAATTATGTTAATACCTAGTTAGTTTTTCGCGTTGACATCTATACTATAAGCTCCAAGACCTCCTAATTTTGCGAAACTGCTAACGCTTAGTTCCAGCGTTCTACCGGGCCGATTTTCATGATTTTTGCGGTTATCGACGGGCAATTGTCTCTAAATAAGCCAAATCTTTTCAGATTTTCAAAATATGGCCCAGGTTTTTTTATATTACGTGGTAAAGTTGCGGATTCTCCCATTTAAACAATGTAAATTTATACTTTTTGTCATAGTTCGTTTGAGCGTTCTACCGGGCCGATTTCCATGATTTTTGCGTAAATCGACAGGTAATAGGCCCTAGATGAGCCCGCTGTAATCAGATTTTGGAAAAAGGACCCAGGTTTTTTTTAAAATCACGTTATAAAAGTGAGTGAGTTTATAGAATGCTCCGGTACTGCTACCGCTATGCGCGGGAGGATGCGCAGTGGTCGAGGAGGTTGCGCAGTAGCTGTGTAGCCTGCGCATCAGCTCTACACTTATCTACACAAGATTCGCATTCGAACCTTCATGTCGAGCGGTGACCGAGTCGTCTAAGACGTCGAATGCGTCCACTTTGAATTCGGTGTAGGTTCGATCCCCGACTCATGAAACTTTAATTATTACCTGATTATCAGTGGTCATTATTTTACTGCAATATTTCATCAATCAGTCATTCCAAAACGCGTCCTTTTAATTTTAAAGTAATTTTAAGTAAAGTTTAAAATTAAAGTATACCTCATATCGTAATTGTTTAGAGGAAAAATAAAACTAACACTGATAGGAGGGTAAAAATAGGGCCGCGAAGCGGCCCATTGATGGCGCGGTGCGCCTTCAGGGGGTTGGGCCGCGTAGCGGCCAGGGGGCGTAGCCCCCTAGTATACGCATACGGCGTCAAAAAATCACACACAAATGGAAAAGTTAATTTTCCCCCCGAATTTTGGAGAAAAATCTGTTCCCATCCCTGTAGAATCAATAGGAAAATGACAGGGAATTTCGGGTATCCATCGGGAAATTTTCCCCCGGAAATCATAGAATACAACAAAAAAAGAATAATCAGAAAGTGAAGAATGTTGAGAATTCCAGACACCGCAGCTGGACACAAAACTCTCAACGTTGCAACTTAAGTTATCGGTTTTAATTAACCTCGATACCCATTCACAATGTAATCTATCTTTACATTGCTCTTGAATTAAAATTATTTGAAACGATGGTTGAATGCTTATCAATCTCTTTTATTGCTGCCTCTGGCAAAATTGTGCGACTTAGCACATTTTCTGCCTGGACCTTACAATCGTAATAGTTGAAAACCGTTGACTTGACGATGTGGACGAAGCTATTAATTACCTACATTGATAATTTCCTGGGCTACTTTTTGCTTTCTTTCTTCCAGTTTTTTTCTTCATAAGCTGTTAATTTTGCAATTCTGCTTGGTGATTTTCTGTCCGTAATTACTTCCGAACCTTTTAAAGGCCAAAGGGGTTAGAAGACCCGCAAATAAAGTAATTAATTATAATGATAATTACTTTGTCGTGGTTTTTTCCGCTTATTTTACTCAAGTTCTACCGGTAATTACCTACCTCTCTTTGCATATTTCGAACTTACGTAGCTACGAATAATTTTAGCTGCCATGGCACAATCCGAAGTGCACGTGCTAACCTTATCACCAATTCATTCATTTTACTTTTAGCGGACAATGCCCAATGCCTCTTCGCTAAATTGGAAAAAACCCAGTAAAATTAACTTGAAAGAGACTAAGTTTTATTCAGCTTCTCACACCGAAGAATCGCTTCGTCTGTGGTTGGTCCTGTAATTGGTTTTTGTTTACGAGCCTTGTTTTCGCCCTCAAAAATTACTCTTTCAGATGGAACGAATTAAAGCATTACACATTTTATGCAAGTCGTTAAATGACTTTCTAAACTGCTGCGCACCGCCTATATTTAAATTTTAAATTCGCAGCCTAACCATGCCTTATATAAACTTTCCACATCTGATTAATTTCTTAACAATTTCGCGCTGAACCTGTGCCTGGTTATCAACGTTACATGATCGATAATGCCCTGGCTTTCTGAATCCATCAACTGCGCTCTTCCTCCAATGTTGAGGTGTGAATGATCGACGATCGATATTCCCCATTTAAGGCTATGGTACAGAATCGATTATTAAGGTGTTCGTCGCGAACACCCTGTTCATCGATTCTTTTCCGTAGGTTCAAATGGGAGATCAATCGATTTATCGCAGAGCACGCCCTGTCTCCAGCCATCCCTTCCCGCCTGTTCTTAGAAGCGTTTGTTCTCGGACGATCTTAAAATACATGCATGAAAGAGGACGCTGCTTGTCTAAATGGGACGTTTTTTGGATTTGATTCGGTGGATTAAATAGGACAGCCTATTCCAATCCGGATCTTTTTCGCGCAAGGAGGACGATGAAGATGAGGAAAAAATCATACAAATCCGGATCTTTTTCGCGCAAGGAGGAGGATGAAGACGAGGAAAAAATCAATTTTTTTCTTCTGGGAAATTCTAAGAGCTCATTTATTTACACACGCATTCAGCTGATGATTTCAAAACGGGAGCTCGTAAAGTTGTTCCACCGTGTCCGCGATACTCATGCTGCCGTGCTGAGGAAAAACGCCGTATGAACATTCGAGAGTTGCCAGATTTCCCCGGATAAAACACTCATTCTTGAGGAAAGTTATACATATTTTTCCTGAATTTTTCAGATATTTTAGATCAAATGGACCGCGTTTAGCAGAAAGGAACCAAGTCACGTCCGTTATTGCCAAATTGAACTGGGCAATTTGATTTTTAACAAGAGAACGTTTGTGCGGATTCCATTGAAAATGTTGAGGATTTTGCCTCGCACCAAGCAGAAAATTCACCGAAATTTACACCCAAAATCCGCCTAACCGTTTGCATGTAAAAAGTTAAGTTGCCATTTTAAATTTGGCAAAAACTGGCATGGCTTGGTACCCTTCTGCTTAAGGCGATCCAAATGCAAACAAATTCGTCTATAAATTTGGAAGAAAAATATTCAATATTTTCTCGATAAATTCTGTTATTATTGCAGAAAATGTGGCAACGCTAGAGGCTCTTAAGGCGTTTTTCATTTTCCCTAGCACGGTAGCATGCTGGTTCTGAAGCACAAAGGAACAACGGCTTATGAACATTTGATCGTTGTTAAATTTCTTGTAATAGAAAGTTTATTCGTTTATTTGCCATGCATTTTTCTTGGAATTTCCAGATGTTTTAAATCGAACGGACCACCAGACAATGTACCAAGTTAAGAGTTCTGATAAATGTCTCTTCACCAAAATTTACCGCAAAACACGATTCGCGCATCTAAAATCACTAAAATCAACTCCCAACCAAGATATTTAATGTTTCTTGACGCGTGAATTCAAACCTTCCCCTCATGAAAACACAATGGTCTCCGTGAGTCAAATTGCGCACTGAACGTTGCCGCAATAGTCTCTGCGGTTTGAAAATGTGACAACCTTAATCTCGGTACTTCAGCTCAGCCGGTGCTTGTTGTTAACACTTTAAACAGCTGAAGAAGAGGAAACATTCCTCGATTAACAGGCTCACCAAAACTGTTGTAGTGCGCGATTTGACTCACTCAGAGTATTGCGTTTCTTGTTTCCGGGAAATTCAAATTCCCCGTCAGCAATGTTGTATAAAAACGTTAATATCTTTGTTAGGAGTTGATTTCATTAATTTGTGATGTGAGAATCGTGGTCTGTGTGAAATTCCGGTCGAGTGACATGTATCAGAATGCTCTGTCTATCAATTTCAATTATAAGTCCGCTAGTCCTGAGAATGCTAGCAAATAAACAGAGAACAACACACACACAATAACACATAACACATAAAATAACACATCGTTAAAAACTCGAAAAAGTGAGAAAATGATAAAATCTAAAGAAACGTGTCCCCGTGTGCAATCCTCGGCTGAATTTTCTGTTTTTCGTGTATTGATCGGAAAATTTCCCGTTAACCCGGCAACAGTGTCCGAAAAGTGAAGGGGCTGCTCGCTTTACTCGATGAATCGGTGATGAATCATCCGATGTATCCATTAAAAACCGGCTAGCGTCATCCAACTAGAAAAACACGCGCTCGCAGTTTCGCGGAAAAGTTTACGCAAATTTTTAAATGCAAAAAAGCTTTTTTTATTACTCGGTCATGGAGGCTGTGTGTTTTATCTGCACATCTATTCATGAAAAAGTTTTACCTCGTGTATTTTTTCCCTTTTTAACGTCATCTCTCGATAGATCTCGCAGACGTGTGCTTTGCAAGGAACGAATAAACCTTTCGTGTTGCTAATTTTTTACAGGAGAAAAAGCAAAAATTATATTTTAAAGAGGGCTATTGGGGAGAGCCTGCCACTCTGAAGTAAGGGGATTTTCTGGGAAATCGTTACACCAGGAATAAAAAAGTCTTTTTTTGATCCTAAATATCGATTCTGAAAATATTTGCGTTCAACTTGGGGACACCCTGTATTAAGGTTGCCATGTCGTGTAGAAAAACGCGGAAATTTTACATCAAGTTAAATGAGGAGTGTGTTGAATTATCAGCATAATCTGGCAACAATGCCCCGTATTGTCTCCGTGTCTCCACGTAACTATCCGAATGACATCCGATTGATCTCCTAAGAGCATCCCGGGTCGAATTCGGAATTCGACGCGCGGCGCGATGTTCCGAAAGCTTTTCTGCCGTGCTAAAGAAAAACGCCGTATGAACATTCGAATGTTGTCAAATCTCTTTCCAGAAAGTATTTATGTTTCGGAAACGTAATGAATTTTGTTCTTGAAATTTTCGGACACTTTCGATCAAATAGCGGACTTTCTCCAAAGAACTGGGAGGAAAGTATTCACACGGTTTCCTGAAAATTCAAGATTTTTCAAATGAAATGCGGCAACGTCTAGTGGCTCCTACGGCGTTCTTCCTTAGCTCGGCAGTTTTCACCTTGGGCCAGGGATCCGGAGCGAGCCGGAGCCAAGGCGGCTCCTTCTCGTTTTTCAGGCTCCAGCTCCGAGCCTGGAGCTTCTTGGACCCAATATTGGGCTCCAGGCTCCGGAGCTGGAGCTTCGTGATAGGGATGGTTGGCTCCGAGCTCCAGGGCGGAGCCAGTCAATTTTATTTAGCAGCTCCAGGCTCCGGAGCCAGAGCCTCTTCAGAAAACTACAAGGCTCCGGGCTCCGGAGAGGAGCCAGTTGATTTGATTTTCCAGCTCCGAGCTCCGGAGCCGGAGCTTCATGAGAAAAATGGTTAGCTCCGGGCTCCGGAGCCGGAGCACCATGAGAAAAATAGTTGGCTCCGGGCTCCGCACCTGGAGCTTCTTGAAAAAATAAGTCGGCTCCGGGCTCCGGAGCCAATCCAAGGATTTTA
>NW_017547204.1:994046-1103325 GCF_001854935.1 Bemisia tabaci | reverse complement strand
CTTTTACTCAGCTTCGGTTGCCGGAGCCGGAGCCAAGCCAAATATATAGTCTCAGAAGCTCCGGTCCGGAGCCGGCTCCGACCATGGAGCCTAATTTTAGCTCCGGACCGACGCTGGCTCCGGCCATGGAGCCACATTTTAGCTGTAGACCGGAGCTAGCTCCGACTGCAGAGCCTAATTTTAGCTCCGAGTTCGGAGCTAGCTACAACCTGGAGCCCAATCTGGGGCTCCGGGCCGGAGTTAGCTCCAACCGTTGAGCTAAATTTTAGCTCCGGGCCGAAGCTAGCCTCTACCTGGAGCCCGATCCGTGGCTCCGGCCCGGAGCTAGCTCCGACCGTGGAGCCTAATCTTGACTCCAGGCCGGAGCTATCTGCAGCCTGGAGCTCGAGCCAGAGCTCCGGCCCGAAGCTAGCTACAACCATGGAGCCTAATCCTGGCTCCGGGCCGGAGCTAGCTCCACCCTGGGAGCCCGATTCGGAGCTAGCTCCGGACCCCTGCCTTGGGCGGATCCTAATCAGATTCCGTCTGGTGCAACATGTCACTCGCGTTGAAGCTGTGGGGAGCGTTGACACTTGACCTGCCGCGCCGCCACCACCGTGTTGCGCAAAGTTGCCAGATTATGCGGTAAAATGTTTTCTATATCACACGGACCTAAATGGAAAATTGCTGATTTTTCAGCAATATCTGGCAACAATGTTGTTGCGTCGCGTATTCGAGAACAAGGATGAACTCCCGTCTCTTGCCGGCAGAGACAATTTATTTTAGAGACTCCGCGTCCACAGTTTAAGCAATGCAATCGAGGGAGGCAAAAGTTATATTGGAGCTCAACGCCACCTCTTGCCGAATGATGACTGATGAGCAACGTCTATTTTTTTTTTAATTTCGTAAAATTCTCCTACTTTTACCCACTTTTCCAGACCGTATTCAATTTCCTAGAGATTCCCGGTTTACCCGGTTTTCCGGACTTGTTTAATTGACCTGAAACCAGGCCTAATTAATGGTAATCGCTGGTAGGAAAATAACTGATGTGACTTGTCCCTTTCTTTCCTGTACCTTTATCATGCCGTGTAGAATTTGTTTTTGGATTTGGGCAGAAATGAAATATGAGAATATAATGAGAAAGTAACTAAGCCACATTAGCAATCGCCAAATTTAACCGGGCAATTTAATTTTTTACAAGAGCACGTTCGTGCGGATTCCTTTAAGAATTTCAAGGAATTTGTTTCGTACTTTGCAGACAATTCACTGAAATTTGCACAAAAATCCCCACAACCTCCATGTAAAAAAATTAAATCGTCCAGTTCAATTTGGCATCCGCTAACGTGACTTGGTTCCTTTCTGCTTAACGCGGTCCATTTTTGGCTTAAATTATTTTTATTTTTACCCATTGTTTGACTATTAAAATGCTCCTCGCACTGACACGAGTCTAACTTCTTTTGTTTTTCTGTTCGCAGGTGCCGATTACTTTTTTGGGCGTAAATGTCTTGTAATCTTAGACGATGAAATTTTGTTGAAGGCACCTCATCATCGTCGTCGAGGTACCACTCGCGACCGCAAATAAAATGATGCCGCCGGAAAATGGTGTAGATGGATTCGATCCTGACAGGACCGAGGTATTGATTAAACAAGAGTTTATCGGATCGGACGAACCAAGCGCATCCTCGCAGGATGAACCTGATGACTGTCCGGGAATCGCCCGGCAACTTCATCAGGTCAGGAAATTGGGGGAAAAGTCAGGGAATTTGCCTTTCTTCAAAGCTGAGGCTGACGAATTTTTATTTGATGAGAAAGCTGGGGTGGTAAAGCCACATATTGCTGACCTGGTGTCGCAACTTCCAAAAGGTGAGGATGGTCACTCGTCTCTCGATGAATCTGTTGCAGTAGAAGAGCAGCAAAATACTTCTTATGCTGCTGACCTTGTGTTGCAGCCTCCAGAAAGCGAGGAGGGTAATGCGTTACATGATTACTGTGCCTCACTATCAGAGCTGCACGAAAAAACTCTTGTCGAAAACCACGTGTTGCAGCATACTGACAATAATGGTCATTCATTGCATGGTGAATATACTTTAGGAGCTGAGCTACAAAGAAATTTTCATGTCTCTAACCATGTGGTCCACACGACGGAAGCTTTATTTAGCGAAGATAGGCATTTTTTACTGAATGAGCGAACCGTAGCACCAGAGCAACAAAATAATCCTCATATTGCTGAAAACATGGTACAATTTAAGCCTGATTTGAGTGACCGGGACGAGAACTCTTTCGGAGCAGAATCGGAAATTACTCTCCCGGTCCTCCAGGTGAAGGAGGAATATATCGATCACCCGATCGATACCGTGCGGGTCGATTCATTACACAGTCACAACGATATCAAAGACGAGCCCTTGTCGTTTTCGTTTGAGTTTAAAAGCTTCCCTGAGAGAGATATTATTACTTATGATTCGGACAACACTAAAGCGCAGAATAATGATATTACACCTGATCACACAGAAATTACATCTGAGTGCATACTTCCTGATACCGTAAGTGATGCCATTCAGGATGTGATTGATTCGCCCGTCATCAAGCAGGAAACACAGTCGAGAACAAATTACATCAACCATCGAAAGCTACTTTACGTGGCTCTGGTGGATCTTTTCCCGGATAAAATCCGGAAGCGTGGAGGAGCCCATACGAACAATTTCCCCTGCTCTTGTACTTATTGCAAGTTGCCTTTCATCTGCAGGTACTGCCCCGTTACCTTTAAACGACAGGCTGACTTGAACCGGCATATCCTGACGCACACCTCCGAACGGCTTTTCGTCTGCAACGAATGCCCGGCCGCCTTCAGACAACGAGGGCACCTCAACAGGCACTCCCTCACTCATACCGGCGAAAAACCTCACCGCTGCAAGCTTTGCCCGTACGCGTTCAGCCAGGGTGCTTCACTGACGAGACACATGCAAACTCATCGCGGAGAGAACCCCTTCACCTGCAACCAGTGCTCCTCCTCTTTCAACCGAGCGGACATCTTGAAGTATCACCAGGCGCTCCACACTAACGGGAAGCTTTTCACGTGCAACGATTGCTCCTTTACAATCAATCGGAAGGTGAACTTGAGAAAGCACATGAAAGTCCATCATGGCCAACAACCGAGCGGCTTGGACAAAAACTCGCATCATGACCAAAAACCACACAGTTGCAACACCAATCATGATCCACCATCAAATCATGATCAAAAACCACACAGTTGCAACACCAAGTCTCCTCGTGACCAAAACCCCCGCATTTCCAACATGAAAGACACGAAAACAATGAATTCTCGCAAACCCTACAGTTGTGACTTATGCTACGCGTCCTTTAAGAACGAGTCCCTTCTGAAGAGACACTCCGAGACGCACAACAACGAGAAACCCTTCTTCTGTACCTCCTGTCCCGCCTCTTTTAAGAGGAAAGGCGATCTGGTGTACCACGCAAGGATACATACTGGCGAGAAACCTTACCGTTGCGACCAGTGTTCCGCCTCCTTCAACCGGAGCAGCAACCTCCAGTCCCACATCCGTTTGCACAGTGGCAAGAAGCCTTTCAGCTGCGGGCACTGTTCCGCCTCCTTCAGCATCAAGCATACTCTCGAGCGACACTTGCTCAGCCACACCGGGGAGAAGCCGTTCCGTTGCCAGGAGTGCTCCGCCGCCTTCGGGAGGCGCTGGAGTCTAACGCAGCACATGCGCATTCACACCACGGGCAGGAGGCCGTTCGTCTGTCAACAGTGCTCGGCCGCCTTCTCGGAGAAGACGAACCTGCGGGGGCACATGAGGGTGCATGCGGGGAAGAAGGAACATCAGTGCGACCGCTGCTCCGCCTCCTTCAGCAGGGTGTGCCACCTGGAGATGCACGCGGCCGTGCACAGTGGGAAATCGTCGTTCGCTTGCGACTTTTGTTGTGAAACGTTCGTGCTCAAGGCCAATCTCCGAAGGCACATTAAGATCCACGTCGGCATGGAGCCGTTCAAGTGCGACGTTTGCTCCGTTGGCTTCTGGAAAGAATCGCTGCTGGAGAAGCATTATTCGAGCCATGGTGGCTAGGACCAAGACTGGACGGGGTTCATCAGGAGCCGAAAAATTCAAGGAAATCTGTGCCGGAAACTGGGGCTCTCTTCTTCTACCGCTTAGAGACCATTACGTTTTCGAATATTTAAGCAATTTTAAGTACCTATTTGTTATTGAGGTTAATCTTTATTGCACTTAACCCGCCATTATTACCCTTTTTAAATGTTTGATTCTTTAAATCATCATCATGAAGTTTTGATTGACAAGATAATGTAAATATCAGGAACGCTTTAAAATTTAAAATTTGAAAACGCGGCAAAGAATCGATTAAAAATCGATTTTCTGAATTGCATAATTTTCCCCAAAAAATTCCTGGGGAAATGAGAGCAAACACAGGTTTCTCTTTTGGATATGAGCACCTGAAAATCAGGGGAAAAACAGCTTTAAGCAGAAAACGAGCTTGATCAAACCAAAGTGGAAATACATCTATGGCTTAAGTGCAAAGCCACGTATCTCCGTTTGTAACGTAGCGGACTTCCCGTCATATTTGATATTTTCTTGGTAATCTAGTTAATGTAATGTCTTGAAACCTTCCTAGATTTTTCTTCTATATTCGCGGAATGTTTAGTATAAATATCAAGTAATGATATTGCATTTTATGCTTCAAAAAAATTAACTAGGAGCGGATATTTTAAAACACCATATTGGAGTTTCATGGTTTTGCACTTCGGCCATCAACATGCATCTCGGTTGCCAAGGCTTCTGGTACAAAAATTAACTTCGTTTGTACGTTAGTAAATTGTCATGCATGAAATACACTTCAGCTAGTATGGGGGAAAAGCCATGCGCAGGATCTTTCCTTCCTTCAAACACACAACTCTGGATTAACCAATTTGATGATCGCTATTTGATACACAAATTGTTCAGGGGCTTCACCAAGCATAGAGTAGAAAATATGTAAAATTGATCAAAACCTAAGAAAGTCAATTGAATAATGATAGTTCAGTATGTGAGTCCGAGCATTTTCACAATAAGCACAAGATCCTATCTGCAGAGGCAGTGGAAATTCGTCAAACTTTCATTCTTCTACGAGCGAAATTAATAAAATATTCTCTTCAATGTCCGTGTGAATTTCTTTTTAGTGCCAGAAACATGCAACGTTCCTCAACCAGCACATCTAAGACATCACCTTTCCTGACTAAACCCGGGAAAAAAATTGCGATCGATAAGTTACCAAAACTGTGTGAATAAAAAATAAAACTTAAAAATAGAGACCATGACCATGCGTACGTATCAATATGTATGTACGTGTACATTTGTTTTTGTGCAATCGTTTCAAAAACTCTTTTGACACCTTCTTGTTATTATCAACCATAGTTTATTATTCTAAATCTTTTCTGTTCTCTCTAACCGAAAAAATCTTTGATTCTACGTTAAAAATATTGCAGGTTTTAATCACTATACAGGGCGATTCAAAAGTTCCGCCTCGCCATCACCAGGCATCACTCCTGTAACTTTGAACCGTTCCAAGATAGAGACAAAGAATTTTGTGAGTGTCCCTAGGTAAAAGGAAATTACTTTTGGCAACCCTNCCCCCCCCCCCCACAAAAAAAAGTCCATGAAGAGGGTCCTAAAAAGGGGCAAGAACCCCAGGGGTTACATACATGGTATGGGAATTTTGGATCACGCTGTAGAAAAGATTGGTTTTAAATAAGCCCAAATGTGAAAGTTTTTTTATATTTTTTGTTTACTGTTCGTTATTTGTTGGTTTCATGACTTTTAGAATTTATTTTTAGAATTTGCCAAATCCACTGTTTCACACTTGGATGAATTGTTATATTTATTGCATTTTGAAATACATTTAATCATTATGAAATCACAAGTTCATCATTATTCCATGTTTTATTTTTGGAAGCCTCCCTCTCGATCAAGAAGTCCCGGGAAAAAAGGGGTTTTGTTTTTTGTTTTTGTTTTTGTTTTTGATTTTTTCATTCAATCGCGTTGGTTGAACTTCACTAAGGAGTTAGGCATCATTGCCAGATAGTTCTGAAAAGCAGCCTTTTAACCCATTGAAACCAATGTAGAATATCAAAAACGCAAAACTTGGCTACCAATGTTGTCAGTTGTTACTGGAAAATGAGCATTCCCCCTTCCCCCTTTACACCAATGTAAAATATCTACATTTTGTCTCAAAACTTAGCGATCTTCGTCGACAGATTGTAGTGAAAAATTTACTTTTTCCCGCATCTTACCCTAAATAAAATATCCATTTTATCGCAAAACCCGGCAAACAGTGTTGCCCGATAGTTCTGAGAAATTGACACTTCTCTCCCATTTCAAGCCGCATAAAATATCCATATTTCATTACACAATCAGACAATCTCGAGGACACGATCCATCCCTAAGAGGCAATGAGCGATTCCTACAAGTTACCAACGCTGGCTTTCTGCTATTTAAACACATTTAAAATAGTGTGCTTACATTATTTAATAATTTTTTTTTAACAACAACCACCGAACCTATATGGATAGCTGAGGATCAATACCACCGATCTGCAAACTGACGATTTTGCAGGACAAAGAAAAAACTGCGCCATTTTTATGACGTCGAGATTAGATTTGCAATCGTATATGTAAGTACAAGGTGATTCAAAAGTCTCTACCGCCCCCTTTAACTTTGGGCGTCCTCTGCCGTGCTAAGGAAGAACGCTGCATGTGCCTTAAACGTTGCCAAATAGCCTTTAACAAATCACGAATTTTCGGGAATATTTCTAAATATTTTTCCTCCGAGTTTTCAGTGAATTGTGATCTTAATTTGATCGGAAATTTCTAAAAATATCAAGGAAAAATATTCATATTTTTCTTCAAAAATTAATACTCTCTGAGAGGGAATATGCAAATGCGGCAAAATTCGAATTTTCATACGGCGTTTTTCCTAAGCAGGTGCTTTAATGTATGAGACAGAAATCGTAGTTCCTCCTTGCAAAATGCAATCCAAATACTCATTTCTGAGGAATCGTAGGAATCTCTGAAAATTATAAGAAAATACCGCACGTAACAGGATAATAGAATACTAGGGGGCTATGCCCCCTGGCCGCTACGCGGCTCAACCCCCATAGGGAGCTTTGCCCTCTCTTAGGCTCGCTTTGGCAAAAGAACGACCAAAAAGAATGAAGAGATTTGTCTCATTTGTCCAGTTTCTCTTTGGCCGGGAGCGATTGGACCAATAAGAATCGAATGAAAAAATCGGCATTTCTTTCAAACTTCACGCTGAGACTGAAACGAAACGGAACGAACGGAATGGAGCGTTTCGTTACTTTTGGATAGTCTGTAGTAAAGGAGCACACCTTCGATTCACTTACCTTACTCTAACACACCAAGATTCAACATTTCCCGCTTACTTCAATTTACCGCAAAATTTGGAATTCCCGTCTTTTTTTAATGGCGGGAATTTCAAATTTTGTCCCCTTTCCAAGCTCCCAGATATACTCTATTATAAAAAAATCTGGGTCATATTTCTAAAATCTGATTGCAGCAAGCTCATCTAAAGACTATCATCTGTCGAAAACCGCAAAAATTATGGAAATCGGCCCAGTAGAACGCTCAAACAAACTATGACAAAAAATAAAAATTCACATTGTGTAAATGGGAGAATTCGAAACTTTACCACGTAATATAAAAAAACCTGGGTCATATTTTGAACATCTGAATTAAGCGGACTCCGCTGGGCGTGTCGATTTCCTTTGACATTTTTGCGCTGGTGAATGCAAAGCTGAAGTGCGCTCCAGCTAGAATTGTATTTAGCAAGTGGGTGATTTTTCTACGAGGATTGAAAGTAAACGAGTGGTACGGAATATAACTGAAAAGTATGAACTATGGAAAACGATAATCTTGGTATCGGAACTCGGCTGATTTGAAAACGCCTTCCAATGCGGCGTGATACCTCACGCATTCCGGAGAGTTCAAATAGTTGTATCATTGCGCCTTAGAAATGCGACGGAAGATCCCAATTGAAATAGCCTTCATGCACGCTGGCCTTTCCGATTTCCGTTAACATTTTTGCAGTCATGAATGCGCTTAGCTGCGCTTCAGCTAGAATTGTATTTAGCAAATGGGTGGTTTTTATAGGAGGATTATACTTAAACAAGTGGTTAGCAATGGAAACAAAATACTATGAACTATGCAAAACGATAATCCGGGTATCGGAACTAAGCTGTTTTGAAAACGCCTTCAAATGCGGCGTGATACCTCACGCATTCCGGAAAGTTCAAATAGTCGTATCATTGCGCCGTAAGAATTTGACGGAAGATTTAAATGGAAATAGCCTGCATACGACATTCTTTTCAGATTTTTATAACATGCCTTATATTTTATTTATTTTTCCTAGACTCGACTTTAATGTGTAATCGTATTTTTGTTTGCAGGTACTTAAATGTCCGGGTGTTAACGTGATTTGAAAGATGGACAAGCCTAGGGGATGCTCTGTCAGCGAGCCTTACAGGGTTGTCGAGGATGGAGTCAAAATAAAAAATGAAGTGCTCTATGCTAGTGAAAATGGAGTTCCGCTGAAGCATTCCGAAATTATCGAACAAAAGCCCTTTTCTTCAATCCAATCCGCCGACTCTACCCTGATGAAGGTTGTAAAACGCGAGGACCGTCCGTTGTCACCCAATGAACATGACGTGAAAGAAAATCTCCCCACAAATGTCATTTTCAATTTGGTACCTAAAATAAAGAAAGGAGAAAAAGAAGAATTTGTTGGAGATGATCTGCTCAATACCTTACACACTTGTATCGAAATCAAGAACGAGATACCTTCGCAGTCCTTGGATTCAGAGAGGGTTGAAAAAGGGAACAATCTCCATCCTTTGATGAGGAGTTCCTCGACCCAACCCCATGGCGCTGTACCATCGTTTGAAGATGGAGACGCCACCACATCCAGAATGACCATCCAACCTGCCGACACTCATGAACAGGAACACTTTCCGTATTGGCATCAAACGGAAACGCGTAACCTTCACGTTAACCCGCGTGAAGTTGGAGGCGCTAACACATCCAGAATGACCTTCCAACCTGCCGACACTCATGAACAGGAACACTTTCCGTATTGGCATCAAACGGAAACGCGTAACCTTCACGTTAACCCGCGTGAAGTTGGAGGCGCTAACACATCCAGAATGACCTTCCAACCTGCCGGCAGTTATGAACAGGAACACTTTCCGTATTGGCATCAAACGGAGACGCGCAACCTTCACGTTAACCCGCGTGAAGTTGGAGGCGCCAACACATCCAGAATGACCATTCAACCTGCCAGCAATCATGAAGAGGAATTCTTTTCAAATCCACATCAAATGAAAACGCGTGACACCCACGCTAACCCGGAGGTGGCTTTCCCATACAACGTTCCCCGACTTGATAAAGCTCAAACTTTCAACGTTCCTGCCTCTTGCTCGATATCTAGGACAGGAATACAGGATACTTTCCCTTTTAGAGGTCATGTTCAGCCCCAGCTTTTTGCGCTGACTCATTTGTTACACAGACTGAACGACCAGCCCCAACCACAGCTGATACGCCACCCCTTCCCGGGATCTCAGGGCTTCGTGCATCAAAACGGACGCAATAATCAAATAGAAATCCCCCTTACACCTTCAAGTACGTATCACTTTGAACCTCGTCAAACACCGTTCAATATGAACATCAATCAGGAAAATTTAGCGTCGGTAAGAAACGACGCGAATTATTTTAGGCACGCCCGTCAAATTCATTTTCCTGCAGGGCAAAGACAAAATCATGAATTTCATGTTGATTTACGTAGCAGTGGCAGAGCGTGTGAATGCTATCAGTGCCGGAGTATGAATCAAAGGAACGGCTCACTTCCACTCGGCTTTGCCCCTCGTCAAATGCCGTTGTATAATGATCACAGGGAGAAAAATATACCAACGCAAGTTTTCGCAGTAAACAGCGAAAACAATTCTAGCTCTGCGCAGTCCAGCGTCACACCAGGAGACCAGAGCTGCAGTGATAGTGGTGGAAGGCCGTTCAGCTGCACTTTTTGCGCTGACTCGTTTGTTACACAGACTGAATTAAAAATACATATGAGAAGGAATAGCGGTAAAGTGTACGGCTGCCATTATCTTTGTGTCCACTCGTTCAGTAATCCATGTAAATTGCAAAAACACATGAGAGTGCATACGGGTGGAAAACCATTCCGTTGCCAGCAGTGTCCCGCATCTTTCCAAGGAGAATGGAATCTCAAAAGTCATATGTTAGCCCGTCATAGCGATGAAAACCCATTCCGTTGCCCGCAATGTTCCTCGTCATTCACCTGTAAAAGTTCCTTGACGTTCCACTTGAAGAAGCATTCGGGTGAGAGACCCTTCCCTTGCGATCAGTGCGATGCATCCTTTCAAGCCAAAAACTGTTTAATGAGACACAAGACAGTGCATAGCAGAGAAAGACCATTCGTATGCGAGCAGTGCGGTAGTGCTTTCGCCAGGAAAAACGGTCTTACGAAGCACTTGGTAGTCCATACTAACGAAAGACCTTACAGGTGTGAACATTGCGACAAGTCTTTCAAAGCGCGGGTGACTCTAAGGGAACACATGAGAGCGCACAATGGTGAAAAACCGTTCATTTGCGCGCACTGCTCAGCTGCATTTCCCGTCAAAGGCGAGCTCTATCGGCACATGATGATACACACCGGCGTGAAACCGTACAAATGCAAGTATTGTCCCTTCGCGTGTAATCAGGGGAACAGTTTGAAGAGACATTTGAGAACGCACACCGGCGAGAAACCGTTCACCTGCGATCATTGTTCGGTTTCGTTCACTCAGAAAGGGAGTTTGATCTCGCACCTAAAACAGCACTCTGATGGAAATCCGTACAGATGCGATCATTGCTCTGTTTCTTTTAGGCGGAAGAGCCGCTTAGCTCAGCACATGAAGATTCACTCCTGCGAAACGCCTTTTTCTTGCGAGCAATGTCCTTTCGCGACCAATCAGAAGAGCAGCTTCACCAAGCACATGAAATTGCATTTAGGCGACCAAGTCTTCACCTGCGACCACTGCTCGGCTGCGTTCGCCAGGAAACGGAGGTTGATCTCTCACTTGAAACGGCACGATCGTGTAAACCGACTAGTTATGGAGGAGACTGCTCCGGCTATTCCAGTGCAAGGACAACGAAATAAAAGTAATTAGAATGAGCTTTGAAGCTTAGTTAACGGGAATACCCAAGGGGATGGAACGAAACTCTTGATGAAGGTACGTAAATGAATACATCCCTGGGGATCAGGGGAATATGACAGTTAAAAAAATGAAGAGTTTTTGTAACTATGAATAAAATAAGATGAATATATTACTCTGAATCCACACAGTCCCATTTAAACCCCTAGATAATAATAGCCGTACCGAATAATGCTCGATTTTCATCATTTGGAGTTGGACTACACTATGTAATTAGGTACTTTTCTGTCTCAGTTTCAAAAAACGTATGTACTTAACCCTAGTGTTCCTATGCCTATAAGTGTTTATACGGATGAACTAGAAATTGTAATTCCCAATTGGAAAATGGAGTCCATTTGGTAAAATCTGTGTGAAATAGGACTACATTTTTCAATGAGGAACTACAATTTCCGGGTTAGATTAAAAACAACCCTACTGAAATTTGTGTTTCACGGATGAGCCAAGAATTCTAGTTCCTTTCTCCAAAATTTAGTTCAACTGGACGGATTTTAACAGAAAGGATTTAAATCCAATCAAACACGAGCTCTTACATCCATGAGAAAACATGCATGGAGTAGTGTAGTCCAACACTACATATTTTTAGTATTTAATTTTGTTTGTATGTGCCTCGGATTGTTTATAGTTCATTTGTCTGTCACTACATTTTTAGATTGTTTTATAGTTTTAGGAATGATCAATAATCATTACTTTCCCACCGCATACTCAAAGCACCATTCTGAAACCTTAAGGGTTTCGCTGAAGTCAAATGAATCGCATGGTGTTTTCATCCATAATTGATCTCAGTGATATTTAAGATAAAGAGATTTAAGACTGAGTATGATTATTCAATCAAATTGTTTAATTATAATTGTAACAAAAATCGTTTGTCTTTGCAATTGCATGTAATTTTACTTTCCTTCGTGATACAATACTTAGTTCCTACAAAACGAAGTAAAAAAATAGTGCATTTCCTTCGGTAAATACACTAAAATACGCGCACGGGTAAAGCAGCTTTATTTTAAATATTAATTATGTTCCACTTTTTTTCATAAATCCTTCTCCAGAAAAGAAATCTGAGTAAGAACTCGCACAGCCGGTTATTCCTCAGTGATCATTCAAAGGGTTGCGCTGGGACCCAATGAATCATGTTACCCGAATCTATCGTTGATCTTCAATCGAGATGAAGCGTGATTTTGTTTCAGTCAAATTAGTGCCTTTTTAATCATAACAACTTTTATCATTCACCTTTGTGTTTACGTGTTTGTAATTTTTTGTTTCTTTGTAACAATTAATAGTTCCTAAAAATAATGAATGAATAAAATATGAGCTTTTTTTCAAATATTCTGCTTATGTTTTTTTTCTTCAAAAGTCCGTCTCTTGACTTCCACCTGCCCCCCTAGCGACCCCAAAAATTTTTATGGAGGTCTGAAAATTTGGGAAAAGAAGCGCTCAAGTATAAGTAATCAATAGACAAAGTTTGAAGAAATTCCAGGCTTTTCTTGCATCAAGCTCCTCATCGATGGCGATACCAGAGCACGTATCTCGGTTTGCGACGTCACAGACTTCCTGTGACACTTTATTTACTCGAAGTTAATTCAGTGAAAACTTCAAGGAATGAATCTCTAAACTGAAAGCGGAGATTTTTAAACACCTCAAACAAGATACGTGGTCTAGAAGTTTCACCGTCGTTGTGCCAAAACTAAGTCAAATACGCACATCACAAAAGACGAGTCGTAACTGTTGTGATAACGAATCATTTTGGATAGTTTGAGTTCATAGGTTGGCTGCCCATTTGGGCCCTAAAAGCTGACCTACCCTTCTATATTACTGACTTGTCCGTGAGCAACTTTTCCCATGTAAGTACTCTACCCATAGATGAAATGGACCATATTTTGCAATAAGGAACCACTATTACTGGCTCATTTTAGAAACGTCATATGTTTCATTGGTTTCCCTATGCAGGAAGGTGCTCTCATGGAAGAGCCAGACATTGTGGTTCCTTATTGCAAAATGTGGTCCAAATGTCCGCATCGAATAGAGAAAGTGCGTGACCGCCACATTTTCCCGCGTTGTTTTTGAGCGAATCAGACATCCGGCGACCACTTTTTCCATTTTTTTGTAGAAAATAATATGCGAAATCGAACCCATGAATTTTTTCAAATCGGGGAAAATCTTTCGGCAATATTATGATCACGACTGACTTCTCGAGAATTTGGCGTTTCTATTGATGTATAATACGTTCCACTTTTGCAAAATATACACCGAAGATCCCGAGTTTTGCAATTTCAATTTTCTTCAATTCGAGTCGATGTCATTCGACTGTCCCGTCAGGTCAGGGTCAAAACCATTGACCCGAGTGGAAGGAAATTAAACTTTCAAAAATCAAGATTTTCCATATTTTTTGGAGGGAAAGGAACGCATTGAACACACAGAACCTCGAAATTCTAAAGAAGTTACACTGGAAAAAAAAGTCGCTTGGATTAAACTCTTGAAAACACTGACAAGAAAAAGTACTCCTGATCCAATCGGATTTTTGCTTGAATCAAAAGGAAATCCGCTTAAATTAAGAAGCTTGGCTCTCGATTTAAGCAAAAATCCGATTGAATCAAGAGTATTAGTTTTTGTCAATGTTTTCAAGAGTCTGGACTCTGGTCCAAGCGACTTTTTTTTCCAGTGTAGTCGTGAACGGGCGAGGGATTTGAGAATAAATGATTTGTAGCCATAGAACTTTTCCCGACAAAAACGATGGTAACGTCAAAAAAGTCAAAAATCGAGCCCTAAAGCCCGGAAAAGCTTGCCAAAGCTCCATCACATTCAAGTAGATTATAAAAAATTTTCTCACACCCTGTTTTCTCTCTAACTCTACCCAAAAGCTGCCGTAATGGGTGCGACAGGGCGCACAATGGATCGAGTTAATAGGAGAGGTCGGACAAAATTTAGAAACCTTAAATGCTTATAACTCCGTCAATACGAAACTTTGAAGTTCTGAAAGTGGTCCCTCTGGTATTTCGTGAAATGTTCTCCCAGAGGTACCCCCAAATATTTTAAATGTGACGAAACGAGTATGAAAATTTGCATTTTTAGTAAAACAACTTCTTGTCCGACCTCCGTAATTGATTCGACCCACTGTCTGACGGTGTGGACCTTTCTGGCGCCTTTTGACGAGCTTTCGCCCTCGCCGCAGCAGCTGCTCGCGGCGCGGCTCGGACGGGGAGAAGTGGTCCTCCTCCAGGTGACGGAATACCTGCACACAGCGCTATGCACGAGTGTCATTCATATTGAAATGCGATTACGGGAAGGGGGGGGGGGCTTTCGAGTTCAGCCCCGGCCTAATTAAGTGCTCCCGACCCCTCTTTCCCGCCCAAGGGTGGCATCGTTCAGCGTTGCCGCTTTATCCGCTCAAAGTAGCTCTATGGGGAGAGTCCGGACGCGTCGCTGATTTTGAGGTTAGTTCATGGACAACGATCTAGAACTAAAGATGGGGGATCCCAAAGACATAAAGACGGAGCGCTAAAAGCAAGAAATGAAGCTACTTTTCAACCACCTCTACTATTAGCCAGAGGGTTGGCGGCGAAATCGGGGCAAATTTGAAATTTAAATGTAGGGCGGGAACTGAATAAAATTGCGTAAACAAAGTACCTATGCTAGGTTGACTTTTGCCCAAATTCGCTTACCCACTTATATTTTTTTAACTTTAAGTTATTTTTGGTCCGTCATCGACCGATTAATTTCATTTGGGAGTAACGGTCATCTAGGACTGGAACGGCCTCTTTGAACCGGCGGCAGGACCACCATGAGCAGAAGAAAAACTAACTTGAGATCCTTGCTTGTTACCGAGTGAAATAGGTGTATTTTATCGAGTCATCGTCCCAACTTTTTTTTTCGCAGGTTTAATGGCTTACACCTCTTTTCAGAGGTCTACAGCCAACTATAGAGAGAGATTTAATGCCCGTAGACAACAGGGCGATAGGGACATCCATGCTCCGGCTTCCAAATTTTCAGGGATTAAGGCCAAGTAGAATCTGTTTCTGCAGATCCTCATCACGTCAGTTCCGTGAAAATTTGTCGTCACCACCGGGATTCGAACCCGGGACCTATTGGTCTAGAGTCAGACGTGCTGACCGCTAGGCCAACCTGGCCAGCTAAACTTTCTTAATATATTCGTTTTAGGCATTTAAAACATGTTGAGAAGAAGGAATGTCGATTGAAATTGATTTTTACGCCGCGCATTATATTCTTTTGCGCGAATCCCTCTCGTAAAACTGGATCTTTGTCAAAACAACGGTTGTGCTATTAGTTCCCGTATGCAGGTACGCGCTCCTGTGGATGAGCCTGTGATTGTAGCTCCCTATTGCGTGATTTAGTCTAGATGTGGCAACGTAGGATACAATTGATTCTGGATTTCTTTCATTGTCACCCCTACCATTCCCCTATTTTCGTCCCCATTGTTTTTTTTGTTTTTCCCCCCATTGCAATGTTTATTTTTTGCTTTGCCTTACACGCGTCCAGCCATGCACCTACCTGAGTGACATCACGCCGCTGTAGTTTTAAATTTATGGATTTATTCCAATTATTTTTTTATGCAAATTGCGTCCAACTACGTAATTTGAGTGAAGGAGGTGTATCGATTAAGGCCGTTTTGTGCCCTCCCTGAATTTCTTCAACTCCACGACTTTTTGCCCATTGAAAGTGTATAATTTATGGAATGCATCACGATTTGGTCGGTTTCGGTCTCTGTATAAGCCCTTTATGCCTACATAGACCTGAAGACCGATTTTGGCGAATAATGCGTGCGGGCTTGCAGTTGAATACCGGAAAAATACGCATTTTTCGCTAAAGTCGGCCTTTAGATCCACGTTTAGGCCTAAAGGACCCCAAAACAGACCGAAAATGACCGAATCGTGACGCACTCCGTAGGGTAGATAGACTCATGGTGAGCTATAAATTGAAGAATTGAGGAAATTCAGGGTGGGAAAACGGACTTTATCAATACTCCTCCTTTCATGGCGGTACAAGCAAATAAACCCTCATTTTTTCACGCGTCATCTGCATGCTACGTCCGCAATTTTTTTTATCCCAATAGCTCTATAGATGGCCGAACCAATCAGATTTGGATCCTCTGTGAGGGTAATCTGCCGTGCTAAAAAAAAAAAAAAAATAAACGCCGTATGAGCCTCCAGACGTTGCCGTATCACTTTCAATGAAAAACAAATTTATTGGGAAAATTATGAATATTTTTCTTCAAATTTTTTAGACAATTTTGTTTGGTATTCGATGTAAAATATCTAAAAATTTCAAGATCAACTCTCTTCAACAGTGCATGTTTTATCCGGTGAAATTTGGCAACTCTCGAATGCTCATACGGCGTTCCTTTTTAGCGCGGCAGTAATACACTCCAGCACAGGCATGACGACAACACGGCCAGAACTGCCGTGTTCAGGAAAAACGCCGCGCCGAATGAACCATCAGACGTTGCCAAGTTTTATTCAATAAAAAGCGACTTAATTAGGAAAATCGTGAATATTTTTCCCCAATATTTTCAGACAATTTCATACGCAATTCAATCTAAAATATCTGAAAATTTCAAGGGAAAATATGCGTGAATGTCGTCCCAAATACATGTTTTATCGAGGGAATTTTGGCAACTCCCGAATGTTCATACGGCGTTCTTTCGTAGCACGGCAGAGAATTGCACGAGCCTTGCACGGCCGGTTCTGTGGCCGAGGTTTCTATGGCTCACGTTTCGTCATGCTACTTGCTCGCTACCTCCACCGCGCATCAAGGGGTTGATCTTGTTCTGCAACCCCCCCCCCTCCCCCGGCCATCACCGCCCTCACACACGTGGGAATGGAGCGCGGATGAGGGATGGAGGAGGGGGGTGCGATCAGCTGGGACTCGGCCCACACCTCCGCGACGGAATTTCCTTTGTTCCCGGACCCGGAGCTCCGCTGTTTTTAACACTGTCCTTTGTTCACATCTTTTTCTCCTTTTTGTTTTGCTCCGTCTTTCTTAGGTTTTTTTTATTTTTTACTTTTATCTATTATTTTATTTACGTGCACGGAGTTTACAACTCAGAACCTGCCCAAGAGAGGGTGCAGGCACAGGCCAGAGGGTCTAAACGTTAATTCCAACTTAAGAGACTTAATTTCATAGTTGGACTACAGTCTGTGATCAGGAATTGTTATTTGTGCCTCTTTCATAAAAGCACTCATCCGCTTAGAGAGATAAATCACATAGTTGCATTTAAAGTTAGTCAAAAATAGTCGTTCTTACTGCGGAATGTAGTCCAATTCTCGCACGTTGACAACAGTTAGCTTCGCTCAGTCTGACTTATTTTTGCAATGAGGAAGAGGAACTACCATCTACAGCTCACCAATTAATCACCTATCTGCATAGGGATACCTACTTATGACATACAAGTTATTCTTAAATGAGTTAGAAATAGTAGTCGGTGCTTGCTTATCGCAAAGTATAGTCCAATTCAAAATGCCATCCAATTCCTCCGATCTGTTTCGATGGCACGTAGACGAAAAGGAATGAACCTGCTCAGAACTTGCTGATCATCCATACCCTGGTAAAAATTGGCGATAGGAGCTGCGTTTCAAAATACCATAGGAGTTCTAGCCGACTAAAGAAGGCGATATAAAATCATATAGCTGGCTGTAGAAAGCGGAGCAAATCATATAGCCAGCGGGTCGATTATTGAAATTTAAACCAGCCTGATAAGACATCGAATTGCGATATATTGCACGGTTAAGATAGGGCTATGTCTTGTCGTAAGCGGCGACATAGAGTCGATGACATTTCAATAATCGCCCCGTAGGCGTTACGAAGCTATAAAAAAGTACACAGTCGGGCTATATGGTTCCTATCGCCGCACCGGGCTTTACACTTTATCGCCATTGGCTATAAAAGGCTATACGAAATTGTGTAGAAATTTGTGTGCTTTGGAAATCATCAAGTTTGATGCGGAACTACCTTAATATTTACAAAACCCACATTATATTTTCCTTTAAAACATTTTTTTTTCATCAATTAAAATGAGAATAACCCATACAGAGTGTGCAAATATTTCAAAATCATGAGTTGAAAAACGCTGACTCCGCGAGATTAAATATTAGAGCCCAATACAAAGCGGAGCGGCGACGCACTGGCGCCTTCAAACCTAACAGGGATACTTCACGCATTGCGCAACGCGTGAAGTATCCCTGTTAGGTTTGTAGGCGCCAATGCGCGTTTCGCGCTCACTGCCCGCCCGTCGCGCGGCAGCGTGCCATGGCGCTTGAAGCAACTATTTCACACCGGAGGTATTGAACAGTATCATACGAAACTGAAGGCGCTCTAATGTATTAGGAATGGCAGGCATCCATCAAAAGTACAGAGCTTTCCTCGCAAAATAAATCAAGATACTACGGCACAAAAAGAGAGCGGTAGTCCAAAAACTCACTAAGTCCTAGTATCCGTATTTAGTAACGTTTAGCATAAACTTTATCGTCTGGCTGTTGCTTAATCGCCATCGGCTATAAAAGGCTTTAAGAAATTGTGTAGCCGGCTATAGAAGCTATTGGAAATCTTACAGCCGGCATTAGGTCTATAGTATTTTGGAACACCCACTCTACCGCAAATTTTTACCAGGGCTCTGGTTTAACTTGAGATACGCCCTTACGTCAGAGGGGCGACGATTAGGACGTATTTCCGATGAAAGGAGCTTTATGCATAGAGATTGCGTAGAACATGGTTCCTTTTAGCATAAACGCGTCCATTTGAGTGATTCTCTTCTGGGTTCGGTGTGGCAACATCGACGAGGGTGTTTCTAAGGCAGGAACACCGCATCCTCCAGAACAGGCTCGATTTCATCCGGAGGAAGGAGGACTGGAAAATAAGACGCGGAGAGTCCGGATTTGGCATCCACCTGCTGCGCAGTTCAAATATTGAGACGCAGTTGTCAAACCCATCTCGACTCCACGCGGCGGCCGAACACGTCCGGGGACTGTTTAAGTTTCACGCAACGCAATTTGACTGATTTTTGAAATCCAAACCCCCACTCGTTATGCACCTGTTGTGCACCCTGAATCCAGCCTTTTCGAATTACTTAAGTGCACGGACGAAAAATTGTTGGGAGTCAGCCCCTAAAATTTTGGTACCACCAATGGAGAATTTGCAGTTGTCTGAAATTTGATCGATTCCGTGTTTGAATGGACACTGCCAAGTGAGCTGAACACGAGGACGGAAACACCCTTCCCCATACCCCTCGTCCATCACCAATCCGCCCCTGGCACTGCACTGAAGATCCCTGACGTGATGTGAAACTATATCGATTAGGGATAGATTGGTCTATTTTTCAGTTGAATCGAAAAAAGGAAATAAAGCTTACTTCGCAGAACAAAAAGTTGACTAGGTTTCTAAAAGTTTTCCCCCGCAGAAACTCTTTTATTTTTAAATAGTCGAACTAGTTAGATGAGTCGGCCTCTTTTTCAATAGATTCATTTTCAATAGAACTATAATTGAAAATGACTGCGATGACTTTCGACGAGAAATAGTAAACGACGAGTACAATAGTATTTCGACGATGAGTAGTAAATTCGTCTCGACTATTCGAGACGAATTTATACCTCTGAAAAAAAAGAACAAAAACACGAGAGGCGATTAAGTTGAGCACGAGACGAGAGGATAGTAACAGCGAGCCAACAAATTAACCGCTCGTATTTTCAGAGATTTCCTGTTTGCGTCGTATTTTCGCAGCTTTCAGATTAATATGATGATTATTTTTTTTATCTATTTTGCTCAGTTCTTAATAACGACACGATCCGAATAATGACGTTGTACAGACTAGAGTTCGAGTACAATACTACCGTGCTAGGGAAAAACACCGTGTAAGCCCTCAAGTGTTGCAGAATTTCCTCTGATACGGTCAGGATTTTTGAGGAAATTTGTGAATATTTCTCTTCCGATTTGTTTAGATAATTTTATTCGCAATCTGATCGAAAGCATCCTTTGGATCTTTAAGAAAAACGTCAAAAAATTATTAAAATGTATGTGGACTTTGCGTTAAATAAAAAGCTATGAAAAAAATCGGCGTCTTACTTCGCTAAATTCTTAAAACACCCATATTCATGCCATAAATAAAATAAACTACCAAGTATGCAGCATGAAAAAACTGAAATTTAATGTAAAATTTTAGTAAAATTTATGTTAGGTACAACTTACCAAAATAAAGTGATAAAAACTTGTAAACGCACGTAAGATGGCAATTTTTTGTAAAAAGAATAATGAGGATTTCTTGATCGAATATTTTCGCAATTTGTCTAAAATTAGCTCTTTGAAATTTACGATTTTCAACCCTCTCTCTGACAGCCATTGCTACCAGGGTATCGGAAAACAAGAAATTTTTTTTGTGATTTTCCTCAAACATACGTCTTGGCAGGGGCTTATTTGGCAACATTCTAACGTTCACGCGGCATTTTTATTTGGCGAAGCAAAATACGCACTGATTTGAGTCGACGCCGGAACTTCGACAAAAGATCACTAAATTATCAGCTTTTCAGGTTTAATTTTATTCTGCCTTATTGCAAACATGTTTTTCTCTTCTACGAGGTGAAGATTAGGGGATTTCAAATTTGCTGCGTAAATCCAATCTGAAAACATTGATACTATCGCTTGAGGTAGGAATTCGTGATTCAGTCAAATGGACTAGTTATTTTTTAATTAGGAACTGCTGTTCTTGGCTCATCCATAGAAATGTTTAGAATGTTCATATAATTGGTGAAAGAAATTAGTATAGAGCAAATCCTTTTTTTAAAAAAATGGGCTGTAGAATTTTAAACTTGAAACAAATGTCATCGAAATTGAAAAAAAGAGGCGATACTTATCCGCTGTTTTTCTAGAGACTTTATTTTAAGGCATAAAATGAACTTCGCGAGCAATACAAATTGTGGGTGTCTTTCCGATTTCGGCGGGGACAAAATACTTCATGAATGATTGAAAAGCGGAAGATTCTGCGTGGCAATCTATGATACAAATATTTTAACTCTGGAGTCAGCGGTGAAGTATCATTCGAGATTGAAGGCGTTCCGAACCAAAAATAGTAGTCCTCAAATCAGCCGTTGTATGCATAAGTGGCCCGAGTACACCTTTTCTGTTTTTGCCATTTCTCATTTCCAAGAATATCTTTCCGTACTTCAATCGTGAAAACTTTAACTTGAGAATATGGACTCACCTTTTTTTACCTCAGCCAATACGATACCTGATAATGTTACAAACCGGTACAACATATTCAATCGCTGTTTTGTGGAGACGCGATTTTGCTACTTGGGCTGTTTTTGCACTTAACTCCTCAAATGTAGTCCAACTAGACGTCTCTCAACTTAATTCCCAATGCTCCGCTCCTCTCTCTCTCTTCATCCTCCTCATCTTTTTGTTCTTCCTTCTCTTTCCATTCTTTTTCTCTTCTTCTTCCTCTTCTCCCCTTTCTCCCTTTTTGGGTTTTCCGATACAGATAGGTAATGATCGATAATCGATATCTCCCCATTTGAAGCTATGTTACAGAACCGATTACTAAGATGTTCGTCGCAAACACCCTCTTTTTCGACCCTCCTCCATAAGATTAAATGGCAGATTAATCGACATATCGCGAAGCACGCCACGCCACTGGTGATTTTATGTGGAACATGTAATCCAATTGAACTGCATTTTGCAATTTGGAACTATAAATTCTGGCTCATCTGAAAAAACACTTATGTGCAATGGGAAAAATGCCACATACGTTGTTTTTAAACCGGGCCAGAATTTATAGTTCCAAATTGCGAAATGCAGTCCAATTGCACCTACGTCCACGGACGACGGAATTTTCCTATCTTGCGCGATTATCTTTTCATGAGGTGGATCCATCCACCCTTCACGAGTTGAGGACGAGTGTTTTTGAGCCCAATTTTTCATCGAATATTTTTTCATTCATGATTTTTTAGCGGTCGGCCGAGTGAAACTGCGTAGCCGTGTTGTCCTATCCCAGGAAAATTAACGGATTCCCCACTTATTGGTCTTATTGGTCACTAGTGGTCGTGAAAATGACGATTTTACGACGGCGGTCCCGGTGAGCCACAAGGTCGCAAGTTCGCAAGCTCTCACGGCTCCCTCTACGGTTTCTGAGGAAAGTGTCAGATGCAGAGTTGCCACATCAATTGTTAAATCGGTAAAATTAAGCGAGGAACTATAAGATAGTAATTATTAAGGGTGCAGCACTACGCGGACCGAGCCTGCCAGGACGAGCGGACGGGCGGACGGTCCGTTTTCGGCGATGCGAATACCCAAGTGTGTCATGGATAACCCTTCCTAGTGGGTATGATGCGGAGTTTTAATCGATTCGACCAAGAATTTGCTTTTTCCCCAGAAAAAATCGATTCGATTTAATCGATTTTTTTACCTCTATTGAATCATTTGAAAATAATCAAATCGAAGCCCTCGGCGTGGCGGTCGGCATGTAACACATATTAGCGCCTACAAGACTGCATGAATACTTCACGCATTGCGTCAAACACAGTGCGGTCAACAGCGGTCGGTTGGCGCGGCGTGAAACGCACAGTGCCTACAAGACTACATGAATACTTCACGCATTGCGCCAAACTCAGTGTGGTCAGCGCGGCACGGCGGCGGAAATTAAAATTATTAAACCACATTTATGTTTGTTCTTTCTTAATTTTTCAGTTCATTTCTTACAAATGAAAGGCCTCGTCCACACAGAAATAGGTTTACGGAATTGTACTTTCGCGCAAAGTTCCGTGAACTTTTGCTAGTAGTGTTGACAGGGCTTTCGCAAAAAATGTGTCTAACACGATTAAACGCGTTTTATGCACCTCGCTACCTCCGGCACGTTCACTTGCTGGTTTTTATTGATGTTTCAAAATGAATGAGAAGAGGGCGGCAAAATACAGGCGGCCCATGGGCGGCAAGTAGGTAAATCCGGCCATGGAAAGAACGGAGGCTTTTTTCATGAATATTTTCCGGTCAGAAGTTTCCGAGTTCGTTTTCTCAAAACTGATTTTTGGACTTACTGCTCTCTTGGCTACCACGACAGTACCTTCTAGCTTAGCTTCATCCGTTCTCTCTGTATGGACGAAGCGGCAACTGCGAGAAGTGGAAGACGCATCGTCAATGAGCGGTTGCGAAGAGCCCTCCGGTCGGCCGGTCGGTTAATTAGGGACCACGATTCGTTAGTCTAGCCTAGCCTTCTGCGCCGCACCGCGCCGATACCCCGGGCCCGACGCACGATTCGCGTCGCCTCACACGCAATTGCCTAGGTCGAGGTTAGAACCCACCATGCGCCTCATCTCATGAGCCGTGGAGTGCGAGCATTATAGCGTCCCTCAGGGCTCACCAGTTGAGGCGCATGAAACCGATTATCTGATGAGCTCTGGAGGTGGGGCTCTCTCACGGTCCTCGGGACCCATCAGTTGAGGCTCGACCGCGACCCCGCTCGGAAAAGCGATTATCTGATGAGCTCTGGAGGCGGAGCATTCGCGCGGTCGCTGAGGCTCATCAGTTGGACGTGGTGGGTTGTAGATTTGACCGAGTTGGTCCTCGCCGACCAAGGAAATTCGGCCCGGGCGACCTTGTGCCGAACCGGAGGCTACTGCGAAAAACGCGAAAATTCGGAGCCGAGCCGTATATGGAATTGTTTCCCACTCGCACAAATAAATGCTTTATACTGCCGTGCTAAGGAAAAACGGCGTAAGAACATTCAGGAGTTGCCACATTCCTTTCGATGAAGTATTTATTTTTTGAGAAAAAATATGAATATTTTTCCATGAAATTTTCAGGAACCTTTGACCCAATTACAAACAAAATTGTATGAGAAATTGGCCGCGAAATATTCAAAAAATTTCTTGAAAATTAGTGATTTGCCAGAAGAAATTTTCCAAATCCTGAAAGCTCATACGGCGTTTTTCCTTAGCACGGCAGTATGCATGTTCTTTGAATCATAATTTATATAATATCATAATCTAATAAAATCATTTATATATTATCATAATCATATAATTTCAGACTTAATTCAGAAAGAAATTATGTACTATTAGTTTCCCCTATGCACATAAATGTTTTTTTACGGATGAGCCGGAAATTGAAGTTCCTAATCGGCCACACTTTGCAAGTCGGATCTACAATTTCTGGCTTGTCTGTAAAAACACGTTTGTGCATAAGGAAACTGATGGTACATATGTTGTTTCTAAACTGAGCCAGAAATCATAGTTCCTACTTTCAAAGTGTACTCCAATTGCAAAATCAAGTCGATTCAACTCGGTTTACTCTTCCTCTCGGTCTGGTAGAAACGGTTGCGATAATTTTGCACTCGGAGCGAGGAAAACCTGCAACTCTATCATCAGCTTATCATCATTCGGCTATTTTTAACTGGATGCATTTGAATCAAAAGGAATCATACCTATCATGACATGAACTCTGTTATACATGCACTATTACAGATCTGAGGGCTCATGTCAGAATGAATATAGTCCTTTTTTATTTAAATGCGTCCAACTCAGATTTAAAGGCGTCCACACGTGTCCAAAGCATCGGAATNGGGGGGGGGGGGGGGGGGTTACACTCCGAGGGCGCAATTCATCGTTTCCCTCTCGGAGGAACGTAACTACAGTTCAACGTTGCCGAATTTCTCCTCGTAAATTGCAATTTTAACTGTAGATTCTTGAGCATTTTCGAATGAAACTATTTCTGATTTTTCATCTCATCTCATGTCGAAATCGGAAACATTCTGGACAAAAATTGCGCCAGGTATATTCTCACCAGAAATCGAATTGTTTGAGTCAATTTTGCAACCTTGGAATGAAGTTACGTTATTTCGTCCGCGAGGCGTCGAATTGTGATAATGAGTATGGCTCTTTGTCGGATTTGCCGGCAAGAAGTCAGAGATTATCTGGACGCATTTAAATCAAAAGGAACTATAGCCATAGTGGCATGAGCCCTATCATGCATGCCTTCTGATGGATCTCGGGGCTCATGTCATAAGGTATGTACTCCCTTTGAATTTGAATGCGTCCATCTCTTACAAATCGAACTTGTGTAGCGGGAGCTAAAATGTTATGTTGCTCGCACGTGAGTTCTAGATAGCTTGGAGATGCGTCTCGAAAAGAAACTTCTCCCGACGCAGTTACGCGTTTTTGCCGGAAAAGCATAATACAGCCACAAAAAAGTCAAACAGCACCCTGAGATAGCCTTTTGTGCGCGCTGCTGCGCAAAGGAAGAACGCCGTATGAACTTTCGAGAATTGCCAAATTTCCCCGAATACAGCATGGATTTTCGAGGGAAGATATCCGTTTTTTTCCTTGAAATCGTCAGATATTTCAGATTATATTGCGGACAAAATTGCGTGGAAAATTTGAGTAAAAATATTTAAAACTATCCAAAAAAATTAGTTTTTTATTGAAGGGCATACGGCAACGTCTGAAGGCTCGCGCGGCGTTCTTTTTTAGCACAAGAGCGATACAAACGGTATGCAACACGATTGGCGGGGTTATCGGAATGGGTTTGATGAAGGGAATTTCAGATGCTGGAGAATATGCGCTTGGCAAAATTGTGTGCGTAAGTGGAAGAGGTAATGCCCTACATGCATTTGAAGTGTCGTAATGTTCAATAGTTTTCCTGACTCAGAAAAATTGGCCTCGAACAAATAACCCTAACAACACGATCGACTGAAATAACCATAGTGAAAGCGATAAAAAGTCACGAGGCGAGTGGGCTGCTCGATGATCAGCTTAGTTCAGTTTAATCTTACATTCTGAGCGTTTTTGTCCCTCCAATTTTCCCAAAATGTTCAAGAGGTATATTTTCTACGCACTGGAATGTCTGTTCTACTCATCGGTAAAAATGGTCTACCTATCGTATGAAACTTTCTACTCATCGGTAAAAATTTTCTACCTGTGGGTAGAATTTTCTCCGTTAGTCTATAAGAACCACCCACCTCAACTAACAGGATCGCTCCATACTTCTCATGTCTTCTATTTCTATCGCTTTGTCTATCAGTTCCAATAATTGGCCGTTTCTTGTAGGTCCACGGACGATCACAACCGAGGGAAGACAAAGACACCCCTCGTTTTTCCTTTCGTAAATTTTCTTGGCAAATTTGAAATTTTATTTAAATATATTTTCTGAGAACCTCGGACGGAGCCCCGACCGCGAGGCAACACTGCCCAAGTACCTAGGCGGACAAAGAAACAGGAGAGGAAGCTCAAAAAAGGAGGGACGCCAAGTCGAGGGGAGAGGGGTGCGGCAGCTGGAGGAGTTGGAGCACAGAGGGTCGGCCGTCTGTTCGGGACTCCCCATCCGCGGTGGTGATGTTAGCCAAAACCGCGGATTTGCCAGAGGTCCCCATTGAAGTAACGCGGTTCTATCCGGCCCGAGGGACCAAAAATGCGCTCGGCCACTTGAGCAAAAACAACCGATCTACTTCATGGTTTCCATCAAAGTTGAACGGTTCTACCCGGCTAGATTCACTACGCTTTACTTTTTAAAGCCCTGTGTCCACTCGTCAAAATGGCGTCAAAATGAAAGTTCAAAGTGAACTGATAAATTCCGCAATTGTTGATCAGAGAGGAGTCGCGCCGCTCAATTTTGAGATGCAACACTCATCAATTGCACCAAGTCCGGACTTTGAGCCACTTATCGTTGAAATCGATTCACTTCGAGCTTCCATTTTGACGACTGGAGACGGCGCTTAAAAGCCGCAAAGCTACACAAAGTCTGCATTGCTGTTACGAGATTGTATCCAAACCGAGGGGCCAAGAGAGTAAAATGCAAGAAAACCTCTTATGCGGTGTATGATTTTTACTGGGGTTGCGAGGTTCCAAGTCCAAACTGTGGTAGAACGGCGTCCATTGGAGTTGCGGAGTTGTATCCGGCTTGCGGTACCACATGAGTATCAAAACCACAAAAATGGCAAGGGAGAATCTGCAAAAGGGTTTCATCGTAGTTGCACGGTTGTATCCAAGGGGTTATATTCGAGTGTTCCTCCATATTAATTTTAAACCGCGTATGTATATACTGTCTTCATCGGAGTAGAGTCCTACACAGGGTGGCAAAATTTCATGAAATTTAAAATCGTGAAATTTCACGTGAAATATTTCCGGAAATTTCCGAAATTTATGAAATTTATGAAAAATTGAAGTAAAATTGCTCGAAATTGATCATTATGATGTAAAACTGTCAGAAGGCCTCTTAATGCCTGTTTTTATAACCAACATCTATTTTATTCACTTTGTTTGGAATGTAGGGAATCATTTTTTTTCTGGCTCTAATATGGGTACGTTGGCAGACAGGGAGACTCCATAGCTGCCTCTAGGACCGTTATTAGAGGGTAAAGGGTATGACAGCAAGGCTCAATGACACACCGACACTAAACTAATTTTATCTTTACTCCCAGACGAAAATTACCTTTGTAAATTTAATTTTTTCCATGATTTCAGTAATATTATTGAACGAATATAAGATACACAATCTTAACAACATTGGAATGCTCTTGGTTCCTTTTTGCAAAATGCAATCCAAATATGGGGTTGGGGCTGAAGTCCCTCATTTTTTTGGAGAATCTTAAATAAAATAAATTCGAGTACATTATTTTCAGAGCGAATTTGTGAGAAGCATGATTTTGCAACGTCTGAATTGAACATTGAATTGAAGTGTAAACAAACAAGTTTGAGGTTAGGTTTTCAGTCTAGACTGGAAGAGGGAGGGTCAGGGGGGTATACATTCCATGCTTGTAGCAGTTGTAGCCCTATAAGAGAGAAAGTAATAATGAAGCAAAGGGGCTCTACAATGACTATGAATGATGCAGAATCCGTTCACGAACTTATAAATTGATTTTTGTTTCATTATAAAGGATAAAATTAGAAAATTTCGTAAATTTCATAAATTTCACAGGCTCGTGAAATTTCATGAAATATTTCACGGAAATTTCCAATCTTTCATAAGTTTCTTACCTTACATGCCACCCTGGACTCCTACATCGGAGTTACGAGGTTATATCCATCCGGATAGACCATATTTGTAAGTGCTGTGGTGTGCCAGATAAGAATTGCGAATCTCAATGGAGGCCACTTTGAAATAAGCGGCTCAATCCGGCCCGAGGGACCATGAATTATCTTCGGTATGATTGAGAAAAACCGCAGATCTACGGAAAATTCCCATTGAAGTTTCGCGGTTGTATCCGGTCTGGGGGGCCATTATGCGCATGCGTCTTTGCGCTGTACCCCGAATAGAAACCGCGGATTCAAGAAGACATCCTTTCGCAGTTAAGTCGTTTCTTTCTTAGCTGCGTCGTCGCGTCGTGTCAGCGGGAGCCACACGTCCACATGCGTAATGCGCATGCATAATTGCACACACATTTACACTTACACATCCAGCCACTCCAGAAGGGCCCGAGGCTTGGCAGATGCGCCGCATCGTGTGTTTTTTCTGTGGTCGTGTGCGTGAGAGTGAACGTGTGTGCAGCTTTGCGTTGCCACATTATCACGGTTGTCCACGTTATCGATGAGCAAGTTGTGTGGTTTCGAAAATAACTTGATTTTGCATTTTCCAGATAAACTGGGTTATATATTGCAACAAGGAACAAATATTTCCGGCTCATTTCAGAAGCAACGCATGTGCAACTAGTTTTCCTATGCAGATGGGTGCTTTCACGAACGAGCCAGGAGTAGTGGTTCCTTTTCGCAAAATGCAGTCCAAAAAACTGAACTATATTTTTTGATTGGGAACCAAAATTTCCGGCCAAGTTCAGAAACAACGTGTGTGCTGTTGGTTTTCCCATGGAGATAGGTGCGTTTTTAGATAAACCAGGAATTGTAGTTCCCAATTGCAAAATTTAATGCAGCTAGTGTTGCCAACTTAAAAGAATCGCTACAGATTTCCGCTCAGACGGTGGGACGAACCCTACCGCTTCTTTCCCTTCCACTTCTTCTTCCTTAGTTTCTCCTCTTATAATTATCTTACTTTCTATACTTCTACTTCCTGCTCTCCTCCTCTCTCTCTCTTCTTCCTCTTCCCGATTGTCTCCTTTCTTTTCCACTTCCTCTTTTTCCTCATTTCCTTTCCATTTTCTCTCCTCTTCCTCTTCTTCTTCTCTCCCTTTATCATTTCACTCTTCTTATTCTTGTTTAACTTCGTTCCCCTCCTCTTCTACTTGTTTCCGCCACTACTCTTCATCTTCCTCTCTTGATACCTCTTCCTCCTCCTCCTCTTCGTCTTATTCTTATTACTTTGGCTCCTGTTCTACTCTTCTTCTTCTTCTCTCCCTATTCCTGATCCTCTCCCTCTTTTCCTCTTTTTTCTCCTTCTTCTTCTCCCTCTTCCTTTTCCCCTCCTTCTTCGTCGTCTTCTCCTTGTTATTATTCTTCTTCTCCCCCTCCTTTTCTTCCTCTTATTCTTCTTAATTCTCTCCCTCTTTCCCTCTTCTTTTCCTCGTTCTTCACTTTCTTGTTCTTTTTGTCGTTGTTTTTATCTTTCTATTCTTCTTCCTCTACTTGTACTTCTGCTCTTGTTCTCCATTATCTTATCTTCTTCTTCCCCCAGATAAGAGCCCCTTTTGATCATATTTTCCCAAATCATCTCTTTCGCATGTACCGCTCCCTCCGGGAGCAGGGCACGAACTTTCCGGATCTGGAACAAAGACCAGAACCAGGCGTTGGTCGGCGTTGGTGCCGATGTGGTTAACAGGTTGTTCGCTGATGGATTTCAGAGTCAATGGAGACAGGCCCGCCGCCCGCCGGGGGAGAAGGAGGGTGAGAGGGGAGGAGGTTGGAGTCCCGAGCGAACAAAGAACTGCCGAAGGAAGAGTAGAGGGGAATCCGGCCGGTGACGTCACGACGCGCCGGGACGGACCAGCTGGTCGGCTTTGTTTATCTCGGGCTCTGCTCCACTAGTCCTGGTTGTTGCGGGTCAGGCCCACGGAAAGAGCGCTGTTGCCGCTTCTCCTCGCTCAGGGAGAATGCCGTCAAAAATTCCAGACATTGCCAAACTGCTGTCGCAAAATCATGGATTTTCGGGAACATTTGTAAATATTTTTCCGATTTATCAGAGAACTGTTTTCGTGAGATCAAAAGTGTCTGAAAATTTCCAGGAAATAAATATGTGAATGAATATGAAAATGACTTTGAAAATGAATATGTCCTGAGAAGAAATTTGGCATCATTCGAATTTTCACACAGCGTTTTTCTTCAGTACGGCACTGCCCTTACGCTCGCCAGCGCGGTCGCGGAATTTCGCTGAAATCAGCGCTTTTACCTGTACATTTCGACGTGTATCATGAAAATTCTGTCGCGCATTTTATTGCAGCAAAAATGCCTTTGGTTAGAAACACTGTTTTAAATTCATATGAAGCAAGCGATATCTCTCAAAGTAGGCGTGAGGAGCTTACATGGTCAAAAATTGCACGGGTGAGGACGCTTCAAAAATTTATCGATTCTTGGTGACACATCCTACTTCGATATATAGATTGTTTCACATTACGTTAGCAGGGTATTTAGCATCAGGATTTTCCCGATTCTATCAAGATTTGAGGTCAATCAGGATTTAATCCCGATTTTATCAGGATTTGAGGAAAAATCGGCCGTTAAATCAGGATTTGAGTAAAGTCGGCCATCCGATCTGACTTTTTTTTTTACAGAGCTATTTTTGTGAAGTTACATTTGCCTAATTTTTCTCCGCAAAAACCAGGATTTGGAAAAATTATGAAATCAGGAGTTAGCAGTCAAAAATCAGGATTTCCCAAAATGAAAAAAAAAAAACTAGACACCCTGGTTAGCTGAGCCAGGTCTCGCTAAGAATCGATACCGAAAAATAAAAAACTTGTTGGAAAGTTTTCCCCGGAAAATTCACGTGTACGAAAAATACGCCCGGAAAATTCACGTGCACGAAAAATACACCCGGAAAAATCACGTGCACGAAAAATTCGAGTTTAGGAAAGTAGGCCCGACCTCGCTCTATTGATATTCAGACCGAAAACAATTCTATTTCTGTCTGAATTTTTTTAAATATCATTCCCCGTGTCTAGTGCTACAAGTCGTAGCTTCGAAAATTCCAAGGAATTGAACATGCGACTCCACCTCGAGAAAAATAAATCGGTTTCGTGTCTTTTTAGCATTGTGTAATGTTACACTGGAAGGACGCAAGTATAAAATTACTAACTGTCACAGTAGAAATTGATGTTGAGAGTCGGTGGTAATTTTAAAGAGTTAACAATAATGGAGAATTTGCCCACGAAAATTGAATTGCTTCATCTGAGAGCGCCTAATAGCTGAGTTCGCAGTATTCTTTATAATTTTTTTCTGACATGGGAAATTGGTGAAAAGTATATTTAAAGTGAGAAAATGTGCCGCCTTATGACTTCATCTGGCGGCATTTTCCATTTAAACACATGTATTTTAGCAGATTAGGTTATTTTGTCATATTTTCTCTGATAATTGTCTAATTTGAAACCAACGATATCCTCGTAGTCAGTTTTCCTAATTGTATCATTTTCACAAAATTTCAGACACCTGCAAATCTCTATGTCTTTAAAAAAAATAAATTAAAAAAAATAAATAAATTAAAAAAAAATAAATTAAAAAATAACCGAACTTGGTAGAGTTACAACGCGTAAGCTAGAAAAGCTGCCTCATGTTGCGCAATACCAACAAGTCGTAATGTAATTGGGAGAGCTGGCGCCACTTTCAAACACTTTTCCGGTCTCGAATTCCGTGACATCTGTGTCACGCCGGGTCACTTTTTCTATACATAATCGATTGTTTTCGATGTATGGTGATCCGACCATTTGATTTAAACGAAAAGGATATGAATTACTACGTATTCTACATCGCCATTTGGGATCGAAAATGTATCGAAAGGGTGACCGAATCTCGGCGCACACCGGGCTCGGAACTAGTCGACCAGAACAAGGCTCCTGCTCACTTCATTTTTTTACGACTCTATGTACTCTATGGGTGTATGGCATACCGTCCGTTCCAGGCTCAGAAGCCGGAAGGTGCAGGTGTAGCGCCTGTTGCGTTGCTCCGGTTTCTGAAAGCTACGGCTACTGCGATTGGAACTATCGGCCTTAGAGCTCGGAACGCAGGGTTAGTCTATGTAACCTAGCCTGTAACTTAGTTTGGGGATCTCGGGAAAGTACTGAGTGGAAATTCCCGAGAGCTATAATCTCCAGATCTGCCGTGCTTCTGCCGTGCCAAGGAAGTACGCCGTATGAACATTCAGACGTTGCCACATTTCCTTCAATAAAATCCTAATTTACTGGGAAATTTGTGAATGTTTTCCTTCAATTTTTTCAGACAACTTTGTTCGAAATTTGTTTTAAAATATCTGAAAATTTCAAGCATAAAAACGAATAATCTTTTTCAAAAATAAATGTTTTATCCGGTGCGACTTGGCAACTCTCGAATGTTTATACGGCGCTCTTTCTTAGCACGGCAGCTTAGGAAAAATGCCGTTACCGCATTTCTTCTGATTAAATCAGGCCCGGATTTAGGGGGTGGCCACATGGGCCGCGGCCCATGGCGGAAAATTTTGCAATTTTTTTTAAATGTAGCTATAAAGAAAAATCGGATTCAGAAAAAAAAAATTACAAACGAGAGAAGGCAACAAAATCTCTCATTTCCTGAGAGTACATATATCTCTAATTTTGTCGTCTGTCTGTGAGACAATAGACAGCACCTTTAATTAGTCGAGTTAAGACTAAGTGAGAAACCGAACACGGAATTTGGCCTCGAACGGCGCGGCGCAGAGAGCATTATTGACGAGGACTTGAGATGAAAAGGAGAAACCCTCGGCGCGGCGGTCGGCATGTAACACATATTAGCGCCCACAAGACTGCATGAATACTTCACACATTGCGTCAAAGACAGTGCGGTCGCTGCGGTCAGCAGCGGGCGGCGTAAAACGCATATCGCCTACAAGACTGCGTGAATACTTCCTGCATTGCGTCAAACACAGTGCATGCAGCAGCGGTCGACGTGAAACGCATTGCGCATACAAGATCGTAAGAATAATTCACGCGTTGCGCCGAACACAGTGCGTTCAGCGCAGCGCGGCGGCGGAAGTTAAAATCATTAATCCACATTTATATTTGTTCTTTCGTAATTTTTTCGTTCATTTCTCATGAATGGAAGGCCTTGTCCACACAGAGATTAGGTTCACGAAACTTAACACACACAAAGTTCCGTGAACTTCTGCTAGTAGTGTTGACAGGGCTTTCGCAAAAAATGTGTCCAACACGAGTAAACGCGTCTTAGGCACCCCTCCCCCGCTGGCACGTTCACTTGATAGTTTTTATTGATGTTTCAAAACGAATGAGAAGGGGGCGGCAAAATACAGGCGGCCCATGGCCGGCAAGTAAGTAAATCTGGCCCCGGATTAAATACGAATTTCCAAAGAAACTGTTCTATATTTTCCTTCCAATTTTTTGAGAATTTCACTCGCCTTTTGATATAAAGTATGTGAAAATTTTATGGAAAAATATTTTTTCTCGGGGGTTACTGTTTTATCAGGGGGAATTTGGCAACTCCAGAAGACTCATACGCTGTTTTTCCTCAGCACGGCAGAGATGCTCCCAGTAGTTAACGGAATGATCCCCGGGAATCTTTGGGTTGATGTCGCACATAGTCCTGATGTGCCGTGCTAAGGAAGAACGCCGTATGAACATTCGAGAGTTGCCAAATTTCCTTCGATAAAATGTTCATTTTTGAGGAAAAATGGGAATATTTTTCCCTGAAATTTTCACACCATTTAGATCAAATTACAAGCAAAATTATCTTCGAAATTGGCAGAAAAATATTTAAAAAATTTACTGAAAATTAGTGATTTGCCAGAGGAAATTTGGCAACGCCTGAAGGTTCGTAAGGCGTTTTTCCTTTGCACGGCAGTGATCACGTAGCTGTTTTTGCTAAAGTTTGCTGACTTGCTTGTTTTTTCTCAGTTGATGCTATCCAGTCGAAGATTTTTCTCGGGAGTTTGTCTCATTTTTCCTCACTCTTTAAACTTTCAAATGTTCATGGGATGGCGTGCACGCTGCTTGCGGCGTCTCTCTGGTCGCATTGTTCGTCGAGAATGCATTATTTATACAATTCAAATTCGAAGGCGCAGAGGCGTAAACACTATCGTGTTAAGGAAAAACGCCTTATGAGCCTTCAGGCGTTGCCAACTTTCCTTCGACAGATCACTAATTTTCAGGAAAATTTGTGAATATTTTTCTTCTAATTTCTCAGGTAATTTTGTTTGTAATTTGATCTAAAATGTCTGAAAATTTCAAGGAAAAATATTCATAATTTTCCTCAAAAATAAACATTTTATCGAAGTAATATTGGCAACTCTCGAATGTTCATACGGCAGAACAAGTGTCCGACACCGTGACTCGAAGAGTTTCAAACCTAAGTAAGCACTCTGCCGTAGTAAGGATAAACCCCGTATGAGCCTTCAGGAATTGCCATATTTTTTCTGATTAAATACGAATTTCCAAAGAAAGTACTGGATATTCATCTTCAAATTTTGTTAAGAATGTTTTTTAAAGTATGTGAAAATTTCAAAAAAAAGTATTCATAACTTTCCTCAAAAATTACTCTTTCGTTAAGGGGATTATGGCGACTCCTGCATGTGCTGGTTACACGCTCAAATTTCCATCCAGTTCCGATCAAATGGTGACTGGTGCGCACCATCTACCATCAAATTTCTGCGTTCTGCAAAAATTTTATGGTAGATGATGGAGCTGTGGGGCTCATCCTTCATCTGATTTCCACACAACCGTGCTTCTTTCATGCTCATTTCAATCAACACGCTGTTTTAATTAATTTTACTCATCAATATAGATAACTCTCGACCGCCATCTTCGTCATCATTTTAATCGGAATTTGACGGGAATTTAATTGTGTAACCAGGCCAGAAGACTCATAAGGCGTTTTCCCTCAGCACGGCAGTATTGCTGGTTCATGTCCGGCTCAGCGGTTCAACCCCTCAAAGTGCTTCAAGCTCTCGAGGCACTTTGGTGCTTTAGGTGTTCTGCGTTACGCACGCGTTACTCCTATGATTTTACGTTATTTTTCTCTGTTCAAGTCCGTTAAATGTAATCGATTGTAGGTGTGAAGGTCTACCTCGATGTGTATCGATCGTATTATCTACGTTTATACTGCCGTGCTAAGGAAGAACGCTGCATGAACCTTCAGGCGTTGCCAAATATCCCTTGATATAAAGAGAATTTCTTTGTAAACTTATGGATATTTTCCTCCCAGTTTTTCAGATATTTTTGTACGCAATTTTACCGAAAAATTCTGAAAATGTGAAGGAAAAATATTCATAACTTTCCTCAATAATAAGCATTTCATAGAAGGACATTTGGCAACTCTCGAATGTTCATACGGCGTTCTTCCTTAGCACGGCAGTATATGGGTGAGATCCACTGTTCTGCCATGCTAAGGAAGAACGCCGTATGAACATTCGAGAGTTGCCAAATTTCCCTCGATAAAATATGTATTTTTGATGGCTTTCATGCACATTTTTTCGAGAAATTTCCAGATATTTTAGATTAAGTTGCGTACAAAATCGTCTAAAAATTTTTGGGAAAAATCTTCACAAATTTCCCATTAATTTCAGTTTTTCTCGAAGGAAACTTGGCCAGAGCCGGATTTACATACTTGCCGCCCATGGGCCGCCTGTATTTTGCCGCCTCCTTCTCATTCGTTTTGAAACATCAAGAAAAACCATCAAATGAACGTGCCAGCGGGGGAGGGGTGCCTAAGACGCGTTTACTCGTGTTGGGCACATTTTTTGCGAAAGCCCTGTCAACACTACTGGTAGAAGTTCACGGAACTTTGTGTGTGTTAAGTTTCGTGAACCTATCTCTGTGTGGACAAGGCCTTCCATTCATGAGAAATGAACGAAAAAATTACGAAAGAGCAAATATAAATGTGGATCAATGATTTTAACTTCCGCCGCCGCGCCGGGCTAACTGCACCGTTTTGGCGCATTGCGTGAAGTATTCGGACAATCTTGTAGGCGCTGTGAGTTTCACGCCGACCGCTGCTGAGCTGAACGCAGTGTGTTTGACGCAATGCAGGAAGTATTCACGCAGTCTTGTAGGCGCTATCCGTTTTACGCTACTGACCGCAATGACCGCACTCTGTTTAATGCAATGCGTGAAGTATTCGTGCAGTCTTGTAGGCGCTAATATGTGTTACATGCCGATCGCCGCGCCGAGGGCTTCTCCTTTTCATCTCTAGTCTTCGTCATCATATTTCTCTAAGTCGCGCTGTTCCGGGCCAAATTGCGTGTTTTAACTATTTGGTTTCTCTCTTGACATGAATAATTAAAAGTGCTGTCTCTTGTATCTCTGAAAGACGACAAAACTAGAAATTATTATACTCTCAGGAAATGAGAGATTTTGTCGCCTTCTCTCGTTTGTAATTTTTTTTTTCTAAATCCGATTTTTTTTTATACCTACATTTAAAAAACTTGCAAAATTTGCCGCCCCCTATAGATATGCCGCCATGAGCCGCGGCCCATGAGGCTACCCCTTTAATCCGGCCCTGAACTTGGCAACGTCTGAGGGCTCATACGGCGTTTTTCCTTAGCACGGCAGTGTTGTCAACTTGTAGGGATCGCCACTGAGCAAGCGGAAAAAGAAAAGAGCTGGAAAAACCGACGACAAGGTTCTATGAGGGCGAAATTGGTCGCGGTTTATCGTTCGTTCGAGGATTTGGAGCGAGTCCAACTTTCGGTCGATATTTTGAAGCTTTGACCCCCAGCGCGCTGCCAGGAGATTCCTTCGTAAATTTTTCGGACGGTTGGCCCGGACATTTCGGCGCTCCTCCGACGAAAGGGCGTATCTCGATTCCCACCTGAGCCCTAAAAAGCATGGAGTTATATGGAGAACAGGGCTCACGTGGAAATAGAAATACGCCCGTACGTCAAAGGAGCGACGATTTCTGCCGCGTATTTTTTCACCGAATCAGGCAGCGAGCAAAGCTGCCAAAGCAAGCATTTATTCCTCATTATTCTCAGGGCGGAAAAGTCGACTAGTTTTCGGTCTCCACATCTCCCGACGCTCCAGTCTCCCTTCCTAGTTTCTCCGAATGGACCACTAGACAAGGTACGAATTTAAGCGATCTGATCCATCTTTCTTAACCAGAATTTCATGTAGAAAAAGATTCACACAACGAAAATTTCTGAAACCAACTCCTAACGAAGATATTAACGTTTTTGTTTCACATTGGTTACGAGAAATTTGAACTGCCCGCTTACAAGAAACTCAAAGCTCTACGTGAGTCAACTCGCCCACTACAACGGTTTCGGCAAGCTCCTCAATCGAGCAATGTTCATTTCCCACCATGTGTTGTTCAAACTATTAGCAATTTGCTATAACTGAGCCAAAGAGTCAAGATTGAGGTTGCTAGATTTTTATATCGCAGAGACTGTCATGATAACGTTTAGCGCGCGATGTGAATCACGTAGAGCATTGAGTTTTCATGAGCGGGTGGTTTGAATTCACGCATCAAGAATCAATAAATATCTTCGTAAGGAGTTGATTTCGGTAATTTTCGTTGTGCGCAACGTATTCTACGTAAAATTTTGGCTGAGAAATATGTATGAGAATGCTGAATTTCATACCCTGTCTAGTGGTCCATTGTCCAAGAGGAAAACGCGATAAGAGTCAAGTAAGACATTTTGCAAGAAGGAAAATAATTTTTAGTTAAAATGGTTCGAAGTCCGCCGTCCATAAAACGCAGTTTTGAGGAAGGTCAGCTACTTTCATTTTTAAAATCCTACGTTCGAGCTACGAACACGCTGCACTAAAATGCAACTCGAGCACTTTTGTCTCCGATAAAACTGTCGTGTAACCTTAAAATTTTAAGTGGCGCTATACCTGTAAATTTTAAAACCTGTAAAGTGGGACGTAATAAACATCAAAATTCGCAGTTTTTGTAAATAATTTCATGTTTGATCTCTCTAATGGAGATGTTGCGTGTGTGAAAAATTTGCAATTTGACCATTGATTCTTATGTAGAATTTCGCGAGAAACAGGATGGTGCCATTGGTTTTCTCTGAAATCAACTCCCAAGCTCATAAAAAGCTCTCAAGTTGAGGCCAAAATGGAGGGGCCCTCGCTATCCTGAGTGTCCACCTCTACATCACGACAAACTCTCCATGCAAAGATGGGGAGCGAATGCATTAGTAGGGATACCGTGCTTTCAGTTTTATTTGAGTCCCCGAATAAAGTGGCAGCCCTGTCAATGTATTTGCTCCCTATCTTTGCATGGAGAGTTTGTCTTCATGTAGACGTGGACTCGCAGGATAGCGAGGGATATCCCCTCCATTTTGGCCTCAACTTGAGAGCTTTTTATGAGCTCGGGAGTTGATTTCAGAGAAAACAGTGGCACCATCGTGTTTCTCGCGAACTTTTACAGTAGAATCAATAGTCAAATCGCAAATTCCTCACACATGAAACATCTCCATTGACTCGATCCACTGTGCGGCCGTGCCGAGCAAAACCCGCGGATCTACATGACGTTTTCCCTAGGGTTACGTTGTTCTTGCCAAGCGGAGCATTGTTTAACGGGGGAGGGGGGTGCGAACAAGTGCTCCTCCCCCTTCCCGCCTACCCTTCAGCCGGGGCCATCGAAGCGAACTGGAAAACCGGTAGCCTTCGCCGACACGGAGCGGGTTAAAAGTTCACTTCTCGGTCGTGTTGCCGGGAAGTGAGAAGCACGTAACTTGAATGGGAATCCCGCTTGGATACGGGGTTTCTGCGCGATGCGGGAGATCTCCGCGTCGCGTCGGACGGCCCGGCCGGGGCCCAGCATCTTCGCTCGCGGTTCCATATTCGCTTGTTTGCACTTCGCTTACCCAACGCCATTGCCAATTTAGGGGAATTATGACATGAGTTGCCGGATCAGCAATCGAATGGGACGTATTTCAATCGGAAGCACTGGGAAAAAAAAAAAAAAAAAAAAAAAAAAAAAAAAAAAAAAAAAAAAAAAAAAAAAANAAAAAAAAAAAAAAAAAACACACACACACACATTGGATCTAGATTCTAGACTCTTAAAAACATCGACAAGAAAAAATACTCTTGATTCAATCGGATTTTTGCTTAAATCAAGAACCAAGTCTCTTAATTGGAGCGGATTTCCTTTTGATTTAAGCTTGTATTTGATTGAATCAAGAGTCCTTTTTCTTGTCAATGTTTTCAAGAGTCTCGACTCTAGATCCAATGTGTTTTTTTTTCTCCAGTGAGGAACTATATTCATTCTGGCACGAGCTCTGAGATCCATCAGAGTACATGCATGATAGGGCTCATATCACAATGGATCTAATTTCTTTTTATTCAAATCCGTCCAATGGAGAATTGGTACCTGCAACTGAGAGTCTGCGCTTTGATTTTTTTCTGACATGGAAAATTGTAGAAGGAGCTAAAGAAGATAAAATCTGTTGCTTTGTTACGTTGTCACACGGAATTTCCTGTTTAAACACATGTATTTTGGTACACTGTGTAATCCGGTTATATCTCCTCAAATAATCGTTTCTCTCAGAAATCAAGGATATTCTCGTACAATTTAAATTACCCAAGTAACAGTGATTACGATAAGTTTAAATTTTATTTCACCGACGTCGATTAATTGCAATATTTATTGGATCAAAAATTGCGAAAAATTTCGATTTCATCGCATAAATTCGCGATAAAACCGCGCTTCTGTCTACGGCAATTTATCGCAATACTTTTAAACAAAAAATCCTAATAAATTAAGATAAAATTACGATTTTATAGAGGTACTGAGGACTATAAAATGAGTTACTGATCTAAAAGTGTCCTCACATACTCAGTAATAACCACAATAAAAACAAGGCAATACCGCGGGGAATCATTAAATTAAAGAATAAAGTCTAAATTTTTTTAAAAATCGTCTTTGATTCTACACATTTTGATGTGTAAAAACATAACCCCCCCCCTCCCCAAATACTTTTAGGTTTAAGGAATCTTTCTTTCATTTTCAGAAAATAGATTTTGTCATAGTCCTAGCAAAATGTTTTTAATTTTAAGAAAATTAAATTTTTAATCGACAACAACCATACAAATATTTCTTGGGCGAGGAAATTGTTTTCATCACATAAATTATGTGCTTCAGACCGAAAAGACTCTCAGAATCAAAGAAAAAAAAATCCTTCGAATACTTAAAAAAAAAAAAAAAAAAAAAAAAAAAAAAAAAAAAAAAAAAAAAAAAAAAAAAAAAAAANAAAAAAAAAAAAAAAAAAAACTATTTCAGTCATGTTTTCAGTGTTGTTTGCACGTGCTGCATTTCGTACGTTTACTCTCACTTGTTTACTCCGACGTGTTTATCCTCTCCGACGAGTTTTATCATTTTTTACGTGTTATTGTTGTGGCTCCGAACTGCGCTATTTCTTTACGGACGTATACTTTTGTTATTTGCGTTTGAAAGACACTGAAAGCACGTGAGAAGCGCCACGCGCAAATTGTGGGTGTGAATTAAGCCGCGGTCTCACAAGCAGCGCGCAGCGCGGAGTGACCACGCAAAGTCAAAGCTGCGCAAACGTGTGCAATAATTTTAGACCCTAAGTTGCAACACTGTTCTTTCTCTGTTTAACTGTATGTACAACAATCGATTCTTTGTCGCCTGACCTAAAATCGATGTTTTGATTGGGTATAATGGAGGAAACTCAGCGTTGCAAACTTTCAAGAATCACCACTGGATCCAGAGCAGTAAATGCAAGAGTTTATTTTCCTAAAAATTTGCCTTTTCGATTCCGAGCGGCAATTTTATTTTTTGAAGGAATCCTTCGTTCTTCGAAAGATTGTCAGTAATCTTCCAAAATACTCTCGGAATATTGTTCGAATGCTTAAAACTCAAAGATTGACTACATTTTAATAAGGAACCACTATGTTTAGCGAGACAGCAATAGATTCGATGTCGTATCGGTCGGCCTCCTTCTCCTGTGGTGTAGTGGTTGTGCTCTATGATCAGGAGGTTCCGGGTTCGAATCCCGGTCTGGTGACCCGAATTTGATGGTCTCAAAGCAACGATTACCAGGGGCTGGTTTGACTAGGGACTAAGAAGGGTGGAACTATAGGAACTGCAAGCGTGAGACTATCCTCTCAGAGCCATTTGAAGCAAGAAAAAAAAATATCCATCATTGAAGTAATTTTTTGCAAAATTTTGGAAAAATTTAGATCAGGTGTTAATGTTCTTTGAATTAAGATTTCCAAGAAATTCTCATAATAAAGGTTACAATTATTTGCCTGGAAGGTTGCTGTTACATACTAATCAAAAGCTTCAAAGTCAAGCTACTTTCAAATGAAAGGGTAATACTGCCGAGCAAGGGAAAAACGCCGCATGAACCTTCAGGCGTTGCTAGATTTCCATTTCTAAAACACGAATTTCCTGATAATTTTATTAATTTTTTTCGTCCAATTTTTCATATAATGTTGTTTGATAATTGATGTACAGTTCCTGAAAATTTCAAGGCAAAGTATTAATAACTTTCTTCCAAAATGAACGTTTTATCGAAGGAAATTTGGCAACTCTCGAATGTTCATACGGCGTTTTTTCTTAGCACGGCAGAATAAGTGTCCCTCTGTCCGAGAAAGAAAGGAAAAAAAGAGAGGAGAAAAGTTAAAAATCAAGATGAGCACATCGCCCTTTACGGCAGTCGATTTAATTGGACACAAATCGAATAGAAACAAACAAAAGATGTAGGTTGAAACGATGAATTCGTCAATCTAAAATCACGCGTCTCTTAGAAGGAACGAAAACAACTTCACGCAAATTGAGGTAAACAACCGAAGAGCAGATTACACTTTTAAAGTGCCTGCGCTACGCAGCCGAAAGAACAAGCGCCAGATTTCGTCGCTTTTTTGACGTAAGCAAGTTTCTCAATTTCCAGGTGAGCCCCGTTTTACGTAGAAATCCATGCTTTTTGTGGCGCATGTGGATATCGAGTTACGCCCTTACGTCAGAGGAGCGACGATTCGGAGTGAAGTGAGGCGCAGTTTCTTTCGTTATCAATTCGGAGCCAATCGAGAATAAACTGCGCTTCGTGCCAGAGGGGACTCATTTACTAGACCGCGCTTTTAAAGAACGATGAAATGAGCAGATCTACACGGAAAAAAGATGTTGGGGGTTATCCCCTAAAATTGTGGTACTACCCCAATTTGTTGGATGATAGGGCATTTCTAATTAATCGTGGTAGTACCGCAGCACTTGGGTTTGTAATCTAATTCATTAAGGTACCACCGCAATCAATAGGGGTATTACCGTAATTGGAAATTGGAAACTCGAGGTTTAAACTGATAATTGTGTCACGAGAAATTTTTTGAAGAACATGAGTAAACGTATAAATATCGGTATTAACGCAGTGAGAGCAACCATTTAAGTTAGAATGGAATCCTTCGCCAGGGCCGGATTAAGGGAGTGGCCACATGGGCCGCGGCCCATGGCGGCAAATATAGGGGGCGACAAATTTTGCAATTTTTTTAAATGTAGCTATAAAGAAAAATCGGATTCAGAAAAAAAAATTACGAACGAGAAAAGGTGACAAAATCTCTCATTTCCTGAAAGTATATCTCTAATTTTGCCGTCTTTCTGTGATACGATGGACAGCACCTTTAATTAGTCGAGTTAAGATTAAGAGAGAAACCTAACACGGAATTTGGCCTGGAACGGCGCGGCGCAGAGAGCAATGATCACGAGAACGGGAGATGAAAAGGAGAAGCCCTTTGCGCGGCGGACGGCATGTAACACATATTAGCGCCTACAAGACTGCCGGAATACTTCACGCATGGCGTCAAAGACAGTGCTTGCAGCAGCGGTCGGCGTGAAGAAACGCATAGCGCATACAAGACTGTAGGAATACTTCACGCATTGCGCCAAACACAGTGCGGTCAGCGCGGCGCGGCGGCGGAAGTTAAAATTATTAAACCACATTTATGTTTGTTCTTTCATAATTTGTTGGTTCATGTCTTATAAATGGAAGGCCTTGTCCATACACAGATAATTTTACGGAACTTAACTTTCGCGCCAAGTTCCTTGAACTTTTGCTAGTAGTGTTGACGGGGCTTTCGCAAAAAATGTGACCAACCCCAGTAAACGCGTCTTATACACCACTCTCCCTCCGGCACGTTCACTTAATGGTTTTTATTGATGTTTCGAAACGAGTGTTAAGGGGACGGCAAAATACGGGCGGCCCATGGATGGCAAGTAAGTAAATCCGGCCCTGTCCTTCGCGGGCATTCGTCGTTCGGTTTGGAGAAGCGCTTTTTTTGGTGCTCATCACTGCATGAAACATTATTTTTTGATGAAAATTTGGCGGCCCGGAAAATTGCGGCGCGTGGAGAGATGAGAGGTGAAAGGCCGCGCGACCTTCCCTGTTTTCCTGCTCCACTCGTGGAAAGCTGTCCGGACCCGGATCCACTCACTCATGAGTCATGAGTCATGACCCGACGAGGATTTTGACGAACGCCAACTGCGGGCTGATTATTGAAACTGATAGACAAAGCGATAGACAAAGAAGGCATAAGGAGTATAGAGCGATCCTATTGGTTGAAACGGTTGGTTCCTATAGACAAGGGGAGAAAATTATAGACTAACTGTCGGGTCTCTCGTGGGTTGCCGTTACTTAGTCTATTACCTGCCTTCTTTGTCCATTGTAACCACTCACTTCCACCAATAGGATCCCTCCAAATCCCTTTTGTCTTCTTTGTCTATAGCTTTGTCTATCAATTTCAATAATCGGCCCGCTGGACGTATTTCTGTTAAACAGTACTATGTGCAGGTGGGAAAGATGGGGTGTGCTCGTTAGTGTTCGGGCCGTAAGAATGAATGGTAATTATAAAGCGCCAGTGACGTAGCCGCCGCCGCCTTCGCCCGTCATTCGCTTTAACTCCTGAGCCTTGTTTACAACGCTCTAGACACATGTCCACGACTCATGATCATTGAAATTGATAGACAAAGAAGACATTCGGAGTAAAAAGCGATCCTATTGGTTGTAATGGGTGGTTCCCATAGATTAAGGGAGAAAATGATGGACTATCTATCTGGTCTCTCGTGGGTTGCCGTTAGTGAGTCTATTACCTACGACCTTTGTCCATTGCAACCACCCGCTTCCACCAATAGGATCGCTCCATATCTCTTTTGTCTTCTTTGTCTATAGCTTTGTCTATTAATTTCAATAATCAGCGCGCTCATAAGAATCGAACACAAGTTTAAATGAAGGAGAGGCGGTATTGCCAACCTGTTGGATCCGCCCTGTAGGATCCTGCAATGTCTCTTGTGTCTCCTTTGGCTATTGCTTCGTCTATCAATTTCAATAATCACCCGCTGCGGTCTGATTATTGAAATTAATAGACAAAGAATACAAAAGGGATATGGTAGGATCCTATTGGTGGAAGCGGGTGGTTGCAATGGACAAAGAAGGTAGGTAATAGACTTACTAACGGCTACCCACGAGGGACCAGCCACATTTTCTAGTCCATCATTTTCTCCCTTTGTCTATAGGAACCACCCATTTCAACCAATAGGATCGCTCTGTACTCCCTCTGTCTTCTTTGTCTACAGCTTTGTCCATCCATTTCAATAATCACCCCGCTGGGCAGTTTCATCCTCCAATGTTGCAATTTTCGGAGGAAAAGTCAAGGAGGAAAATTGGAAATGAAAACCGGTGGCGAGTAGCGAGGCGCGGCGCGGCCGTGGAAGCGTGCGAATTCTGCGAGCGGCGAGTAACCCAAATTCGTGACATTGGCCTCGCCGTTTCCACGTTTTGTTTTTGGGCTCGAGTAAACGGAAGTCGCGACTTGACCCACAGAGCTCGGAAACTGATAGCAGTGCATTTTTTCTCTTTGTTTCAGATTGTTGCGCCCATCGTCTCGATGCACAAATACTGTCACCCGCCTCCTTTCTTCCGTCGCTGACGTCTAGACCCGGCCAGCACGGTAAGCACGTTCACCTATACAATGGGTCTCTTGCACACATGAGATACAGCCAACTGAATACACTTTTCAAGGGTAACTTCGCTCGAAAGTCACAAAAATTCGAACAACTTGGGCACATCGAGAAATTCTGAGAGCCATTCCTTAGCGCGCAATCTGTGCAGTTTGGACCTCCATTGGACTTCCTTTTGCAATACTGCCGTGCTACAGGGAGAAAAAAAACTTCGTGCGTGGGACCCGAAGTAGATCATATTGATCTCTGAAGTTTTCGGATGAGCATCTGAACACTTTAGGTCTAGCTTGTCGAGGTTCGGATCACACATCTGAAACTTCAGTTCTTACATTTGAAGTACTTCGGTTTTCACCTCCGAACAACTTCGGTTCTCACATTTGAAGTACTTCAAATGTAAGAACTGAAGTTTCAGATGTGTGATCCGAACCTCGACAGCTAGACCTAAAGTGTTCAGATGCTCATCCGAAAACTTCAGAGATCCATATGACCTAAACTTCGGGTCCCACGCACGAGGTTTTTTCTCTGTGTAAGGAAGAACGCCGTATGAACCTCCAGGCGTTGCCAAATATCCTTTGATAAAACACGAATTTCCTGGTAAGCATATGAATATTTTTTTTCCAATTTTTCATATAATTTTGTTCACAATTTTACCTATAGTTCCTGAGAATTTCAAGGGACAGTATTCATAACTTGCCTCAAAAACTAACATTTGATCGAAGGAAATTTGGCAATTCTCGAATGTTCATACGGCGTTCTTCCTTAGCACGGCAGAATAGATGTCCGTGTTGCGTAACTAAAAAATTGAAGGCACTCTGCGGTGATGCGCCGCACAGTATGGCGAAACGCCTTGATGCATTTGATGCAACTATTCCTGCTCTTTGGATGTCCGTGTTGCATAACTAAAAAATTGAAGGCGCTCTACGATGCTGCGCCGCGCCGCTCAGAATGGCGAAACCCCGATCCAGCCGGACAGAAGCCTTAATGGAGAATTTGTAGGTATCTGGAATTTTGTGAATTTCATATTCGAGGATAAATTACTAATTTCAGCAGAAGAAGTAACTAGGTAATGCTTCTGACTCATTTTTAACAGCACGTATCTCCACAGGGCAACTAATGACACAATTGATGTTTCCAAATGAGCCAGAGATATCATCATGCCAGACAGAACGCCGTATTAGCCTCCAGACGTCGTCAAATTTCCTCCGAAAAATCACGAATTTTCGGGAGATTTTCCGAATATTTTTCTCCCGATTTTTAAGAGAATTTAGTTCGTAATTTGATCCAAAGTGTCTGAAAATTTAAAAGAAAAATATTCACGACTTGCTCCAAAAGTATACATTTTCTGACAGGGAATTTGGCGGCCTTTGAATCCTTATGTGGTTTTTTTTCGCAGCACGGCAGATAGTAGTTCTTCGTTGAAAAATACAGCTTAATTTGTCTTCATCCTGAACAGAATATGCTGCGAACATTTCGCTCCGTAAGCATAGCGTTCATTCGCCTTCGATTGAAAAAAATAAATCAACGCTACGACCGAGATTTTAAAACATCACAATCAAGATGTGTGGTTTTTCAGGGCTCGATAGAGCCACAAGGACTGGAAACTTTTATCCTTTCGAAAGTCTAACGAGTTGGCTTCCATACTGCCAAGCTAAGGAGGAACGCCGTATGAACATTCGTGAGTTGCCAAATTTCCTTCGATCAAATGTTAGTTTTTGAGGCAAGTTATGAATATTTTTCCTTGAAATTTTCAGGAGCTTTAGTTAAAATTGTGAACAAAATTTAATGAAAAATTGGAAGGAAAATATGCATATGTGTACCAGGAAATTCGTGTTTTATCAAAGGATAGTTGGCAACGCCTGAAGGTCTATTCGGCGTTTTTCCTTCGCAAGGCAGCGTAGGCTTGCTAAGCCCTTCTATTCCCTCAACCGCACTTCAAGTCACTGAATAGGGTCGGATATCATTTCTTGAATCATTGATGTGACCTCCATCAACGGTCAACGCGGACGTCCACTCTGCCATGCTAAGGAAAAACGCCGTATGAGCCTTCAGGCGTTGCCAAATTTCCTCTGATAAAAAATGAATTTATTGGGAAAGTTGTACATATTTTTTACCCAATTTTTCTGAAAATTTTAAGGCAAAAATAATATGCATAGCTTTCCTCCAACATACCTTTCTCATCAGAGGAAACTTGGCAACATGCACATGTTCATACGGCGTTTTTTCTTAGCACGAAAGTACTTCAGATTGTTGATGGGCCTGTTGCAAACTTCAGTTAAAAAAATGAAAAGTTGCCTAGAGTCTAAAATCGTCCGTACCGACTGCGTCAAAAAAATCCAAGATTCGCGAAATGCGATCACCTCCTTTTTTTACTCTATCCCATAAAAGTACCGATTTTCTGCCGACCAGTTTCAGTAGACACCCTGTGTTGTGTAAGCCTCTGCACCTTATGAAGGAAAACACTTCCGTGCTAAGGAAGAACGCTGTATGAACCTTCAGACGTTGCCAAGTTTCCTTCGGTAAAAACCAAATTTACTGGAAAAATCGTGATTATTTTTTTCCAAAATTTTTAGATACTTTTGTACGAAATTTAATCTAAAATGTCTGAAAATGTCAAGGAAAAATATGCATGAATGTCGTAAAATTTACATTTTTTATACCGGGAAATTCGGCAACTCTCGAATGTTCATACGGCGTTTTTCCTTAACACGGCAGAGCAACCCTTACTCACTCACTTGAGGAAACCAAAACTCGCCACGCCAGACGTGCGGTCGGTGCCCAGACCTTACGTACTCATCATCTCATGAGACCTGGAGTCCGACTACGATAATTAACTCCGTGGCTCACGAAAAATGGCCTTTTCAGGCTCAGCGTCAACCGTTGGAAAATGACAAGCCCTCCCCGGGAAATCAAAGAGGCTCATGAAAATTTTATCATGTTCTCGTCGAGAGTAAACACGCCTCCCAGTCCCGAGGACGGTTGGACGCATTTATGCTGAAAGGAACTATGTGCGTGGGATTTTCATGTAACATAGTTCCTTTTCGCATAAATACGCCCGGTTGAGGCTCAAGTTCAAAGTGATAATTGGACGTATTCATGGTAAATGGAACTACGTGCATGGGGTTTGCTTGCAACATACGTCATTTTAGCAGAAATACTGCGGTGCTTAGGAAGAACGCCGTATGAAAATTCGAGAGTCGCCTTTCCCTGGTTAAAACATGCATTTTTGACGAAATTCATGCATATTTTTTCTCGAAATGTTTAGATATTTTAGATTTAATTGCGAACGGAATAGTCTGAAAAATTGGAAAAGTGCGCGTCGCACAAGAACAAGCGTTCGTTATGATTAACTGCAGTTATTTTCCTTCTACCTCTTCTTCTGTTTAAGTGCTTCTCCTTTCGATGCGTCACCCATCCCAACTGCGCGTCGCAACATCCCAAGTGCGCGTCGCATAAGAACAATCGTCCGTTATGATTAACTGCAGAATTTTCTTTTCTTTTCTATTCTTTTCTTCTAAAGTGCGCACATGCACGATGCACATCGCTCCCGATAAAGAGCTGAAGCGAAGAACCGAAGCCGAAGTTGGTGAACTCGGGCGCTCGGGCGATGAACCGCCACCGGGCATCGGGCAACGGGCCGATTCCGATTATTGAAATCATACGTCACAATCGGCACAACGAGACATCCATCGGCGATATATTGAAATGATATGACTTTGTCGTCTCGTCTTGTCGTATCGTCGTGGCTCCCAACTTGGAGGGCACCGGTTCGACGCCGCCGATGCTCATCGCACGTGTTTTCCGGCGACTTGCCGCCGACCTGAAACACGTGAAAAATGGGATTATTCATGGATTCCGTCGGATTATGCATTCTGGAGACGGATTTCGGTGGAAGCGAGGCGCAGGCCGCGCAACCGATCGTCGTGTCGTGATGAAGCGTTTACCCTCATCTGTCAGACGCGGGTCTTTTCGACGCAAGCGAGTCTTGCAATCGGAGATTCGGGTCATACATACATTGGGAGTTTTGAAAATAGACGAATATGCATGTGCAATAGCTTAGGACTCGCATCGATCACACGCTGACGATTTAGGAATTCGAAGATGAAGACAAAAAGGAGGAGAAAGAAGAAGGAGGAGAGGAAGAAGGAGGAGAGGAAGAAGGAGGAGGAGAGGTAGAAAAAGGAAGAGAGGAAGAAGGAGGAGGAAAGGAAGAAGAAGGAGGAAAGGAAGAAGAAGGAGGAGAAGAACAATAACAATTGGACAAGAAAGAGGAAGAGAGTGAAGAGGAGGAGAGGAAGAAGAAGGAGGAGAGGAATAAGGAGGAGAGGAAGAGGGAGTAGAGGAAGAAGAAGGAGGAGAAGAACAAGAACAAATGGACAAGGAAGAAGAGGAGAGTGAAGAGGAGGAGATGTAGAAAAGGAAGAGGACTTTTCAGGGGAAGATGAGAAGGAGAGGGGGAAGCATTGGCAGATCCATGAAGTTTGCAATATTTTTTTCTGTTCATTTAAATCTATGAAAATTTATCGATTCTTTGAGGGGCAAGGTGCTCTGCGAGCCGATTATTAAAATTGATAGACAAAGCGATAGACAAAGAAGACTTAAGGAGTACGGAGCTACCCTATTGATTGAGATGGGTGGTTCCTATAGACAAAGGGAGAAAATGATGGACCAACTATCGGGTCCCTCGTGGGTTGCCGTTAGTTAGTGTTTTACCTACCTCCTTTGTACAGTGCAATCACCCGCTTCCGCCAATAGAATCCCTCCATATCTCTTTTGTCTTCTTTGTCTACAGCTTTGTCTATCAAATTCAATAATCAGCGCGCTCATAAGAATCGATTGTTGAACACAAGTTTAAATGATAAGAGGATTATTGGTATTGCCAACCTGTTGGATCCGCCCCTGCCCTGAAGAAAATGAAGATGATGTAGAATGAGAAGTAGGAGGAAAGGAAGAATAAGAAGAGGAAGAGAAAGGAGTCGAAGAGAATATTTTTTCCATCTTCTTATATCCTTTTCTCCCCCAACCTCCTCTTTTATATGACATATTTTCAGTTTTTTGTTCCAACTGGAGAGAGCACAAAACATGCTCTTCATCCTGACGTCACAAAGTGCCGATGTAACAAGTTCTTTATAATAGTTTTACGTCACGTACTTCAAAATACAACGAAACCCGTCTCTGTAGAATATAGCGACGTCACACTTAGAATTTTCCACAAACGTGCGTAAGTCAGCACGCTATATTTACGCTACGCTAAAACGACTATTTCGTGCGAAAAATGGGTTTTTTATTACCTACTTTCCCTCTTTTCAGCTGTTGGAGCAAGCTATTTTTGCGTCATCTAGCAATGGTATTCTCAGCTGAACTTTTGCTTGCGTACCTGTTTCCCGATGAATATCGCGCAAACGAGCATTGATAACTGAAAACAAAAAATTCCAACTCGAACTACTCCTTTTCCGAATCTCCTGAAAATCCAGTCTGGGAAAAGGGTAATCTTCATTCCAGTGGCGAGACGTGAATGGTCGATTTTCGATATTTCCCCATATGAAGCTATGGTAAGGAATCGGTTATTATGGTGTTCGTTGCGAACACCCCGTTGATCGATCCTTCTCCGTAGGTTTAAATGACAGATCAATCGATATATCGCAAAGCACGCCACACCACTGCTTCATTCGAATCGTCAGAAATAGTCCGTTCAGTTTTTTCATTTCATTTTCCAAACGCTCTCCATCCCCCACCCCCTCCCCAAAGAGAACCAAGGTGGTACTGGTAATGTGTCCTGTCCGACAAAACCAGCATTGCGTACTTTTTGAAAAATCTATTTCTTCTTGGAGAAAAGACCTAATTTAAGCCATAAGAAACCACGTGAAAATGATGAAGTCCAAAAGAACTATGAATGATACCAGTAGCGTGGCGTTATTTGCGATCTGCCATTTAAACCTGTAGAAAAGGATCAATAAACAGGGTGTTCGCAACGAAAACCTTAGTAATCGATTCTTTACTATAGCTTCAAATGGGACGTATCGATAATTGCTCATTCATGCCTCGACACTGAAGGTAGCTAGACACTTAACCCAATTTTTTTCACCAAATACCTAGTTTGGTCAACTAATTTAATCCAAGTCATATTTAGGCTGCGTTGCTTACGTCACCCTTTAAGCCTCCCTATAAATGAGACAAACGGAACCGACGCAACATGGAACGATAACGGCGCAGAGATACAACTATTCGTACTTGTTGGTCGTCCGTGTTGTATCTGCAAAATTGAAGGCGCGATGCGTAAACTCGCATTGCTCCGCTCTATGCCTTCATTGAGGTATCACTTGGATTCGAGAGAAAAGGTAAAAAAAAGGTCCGATTACATCTCTCCCTCCAACTTCGGCTATTTTGCTAACGGTGCCCTTGAAGCACCACTACAAATAAGACAGACGGAGCCAACACAAAATGGGAACAAAGCAAGAGAAAAATCGCGCATTGATGACGGCGCAGGGATACAACTATTCGTACTTGATGGATGTCCGTATTGCATCTGCGAAATTGAAGGCGCTATGGCACGAGACGTGAACTTGTGATGCTCGTTGAAATATTTTCATACCGCAGAGACTGTTGAGGCCTCGTTTAGTGCACGATTTGACTCACGTTGACCATTGAGTTTTCATGAGCGGGTGGTTTGAATTCACGCGTCAAGAAACATTAAATATCTCGGCTAGGAGTTAATTTCAGTAATCTGCGTTGCACGAATCGTCTTTTGCGTGAAATTTTGGTTAAGACACATATATCAGAATGCTTAACCTCGAGCCTTGTCTAGTAGCTCATTGCAAAATGGAGACTTTGCATGCAAAGTTGTTATTGCTTCATCTGAAAGTGCTTAAAGAGCTGAATTCACAGTATTTCTTATAACTTTTTCTGATAAGGGAAATAGTATAAAAATAAATTTAAAAGTGAGAAAATGCACCGCCTGCAGTGACGTCATCTGACGGCATTTCCCATTTAAACACACTTATTTTAGCAGATTAGATCATTTTGTCATATCTTCTCGAATAATTGTTCAATTCATGACCCAAGGGTATCCTCGCGTTCAGTTCACTCAGTAGTTTCCACTTATAGACGAAATTCGTCAAATTTCAGACACCTGCAAATTCTCTTGTCAGTCCATAAAAAATCACCCCTACTAACCAATAACGATTCAACCGAAGTTCCCTCTTCCTTACACTTTCTCGCTTCTTCGTCGTGTTTCATGAAAAAAACGAGTCTTTAAAAATGCACCAAACGGCAACAGCGCCCGAAACCTGAGGCCACAATTTCATAGCCGGCAAATGCCCCTATCAGCCTCGGCTCACTCGCATTACAGCGGAGTGTATACGTTCGTCCGTAGGATTTTTGATAAGTCACGACATTTTCGCCCGAGCTGTAAATCGAATCAGAAAAGAGATTTTCCGCGGGAAATCAATGCCGGAGCTGACTCAAATCTGGCAACGTTGCGCTTCAGCTTCTTTGATTGGACGTGATGCTCTCCACGGCCCAGCTTTTTTCCCGTGCTAAGGAAAAATGGTGTATGAACATTTGAGAGTTGCCAAATTTCCTTCGATAAAATGTTTATTTTTGAGGAAAATCATGAATATTTTTCCTAGAAATTTTCAGATACTTCAGATCGAATTACAAACAAAATTATCTGAGAAATTGGCAGAAAAATATTCAAAAATTTTCCTGAAAATTAGTGATTTGCCTGAGGAAATTTGGCAACGCCTGAAGGTTCATACGGCGTTTTTCCTTAGCACGGCAGTTCTCTCCCTTTCGTCATCTTCTCTTTCCCAGAATATCCGATCCACTTTAACATCGCTATTCCAAGTTGGTGCCAGTAATTTTTGCCCGGACAAGTCCGTATTAATCGTCAAAAGTAGACGACTTTTGAAAAAAATTACACACTTCTTCTTATTGAAAAGCGAAAAGAACCGTGGAGGCATGGTTAATCGATATTCGACGGCGACAGAGCAAAACCGCGTAACTTAATTGCGGTGTTTCAAAATTGTCGCTTCTACTCCATTTTTTCGAGAAGTAAAAATCAACTTCATCGCTTGGAATTTTTACGGAATATTCTGGTAACAGAGAAGACAAATCAGGGAAGTTTTAAAAAAATTACGTTGTCCAGTTTTCCAAAGAAAATATGAAGTATGACAGGAAGTCTACCGCGCCGCGTAGCAAACGGAGATAATTTGGATTTTGGTCATCTAAATTATTCGACTTCAATTTTCCGGTAGTACGAATTTTCCGAAAAAGGCATTTTTTGGGTCTCAATAACAATTAAGCGCTCAGCCGATAGGCAAGCGATTCTTGTTTTCGTTTTGCCACTACAGTAGTTCTATAGTAGAGCGCTCAAGCAATTGAATGACTCACCAACTCAGCAAAACATGGCCGACGAGATTCTCAGAATTTTCTTTTTACCAGTGAATAATACCCCCTTTAACGGAAAACAAATAAAAAATACTTAAAATATACATTAAATTAATACATTATATTTAATTTATTAAATATACATTAGCGGATGAATTAAATAACATTCCCAAAGTTTTCTTTGCTGGGAAGTTTAAAGTTATTTTATTATTATCCCTGCAAGTCCAGGTGAGTTCTTTTCTTCCGAACTTTTTGCCACCGGTGATGACTTTTTCTAAACCCGTTATCTAAACCTGTTAAAATTCGCCTCCAAATGACACAGCTATTGCGTTACGATTACCACAGAAATCTAACTGCTGCGATACCTAAACGTATTAGAGCTTTCCCGCTTGTTTTTTTTTTTTTTCTTTTGCAAAATTCGATTTTTGGAAAATTGGTAGCTAATGAAAAGAAGTAAAGCTATTTTTGACATCAGCGGAAGAAATTAAGTGAGGGTTGCATCATTAGACACCAGGGGCCGAATTCCATCGGCCGGCCCGCATTATTTTATCCCATGTATTTTGGACTTATTTTTGAAATGTCCTGCTTACATTTTTGAAAAAGTGATGAAATTTGACAGTGACGGCAACGCTGTGTGGGGAGGGATGAGAACCCGAGGGAGGAAACAGGGATGGCAAAAGAGGGTGCCTGTGAGGAGGGCGATTAGCGAGGGAGGGTGAGCGGGAGGTGAACGTGGGCAGGGAGGGAATGGATAAAGGGTGAAAGAGGGTGATCGTAGGTTAGGGTTTGGGAGAAAGCAACTTTTTTGAGGGTAGTCTCCTTTCATTTTGGCATCCGAATTGTCGCCTGCGGGCCGCTTATTGACATTGATAGACAAAGCTATAGACAAAGAAGACAAAACGGATATGGAGGGATCCTACTGGTGGAAGCGGGTGGTTACAATGGACAAAGGAGGTAGGTAAAATACTTACTAACGACAACCCGCGAGAAACCCGACAGTTAGTCCATAATTTTCTCCCTTAGTCTATAGGAACCACCCATTTCAACCAACAGGATCGCTTCATACTCCCTCTATGTCCTCTACCAAACCAACATCTTGGTTCAAAATTTTCGTAGAATAACCTTCATACAGAGAAGAAAATTCACCGAAATTTTCAAAATTCTTAATCCTGCTACCAAGAGATATCTCTCCATGTATGCAGAATGACGCCGCTTAATTTAAGCTGCTTTTTTGCGGAACTCAAACATTTTTTTTTGTTCCTAGAGAAATTCTGCTTGCATCAAGATAGAAAAAGCCTTGGCAGCGTATTCGCGAATTGTCATGCTTGAGCCAAGCTTTTTTTCAGGGTCAGTTTAAAGTGTCCTCTTCTTCTCCATCATTTCCGTCATATTTCCGTTCCTTGTTTTTCTCTTCTTCTTCTTCTCTTTTTTTCCTTCTTTGTGCTTTCCATCCAATCTCACTCTTTCTTCACTGTGGAGTAAGTGCTCTTTCTTGTGGATACTCGCATTTCCCTCCATGTGTCCTTACTAGATGAAATTCGAGTCCCTTCGACCACGGACCCACGAAAATAAAACGGAGATCCCCCCCCCCCCCCCCCCCCCCCCATAAAATGTCGTTAAATCGCGCGGATCCCTCGTAAAAATTTACCGTTTCCCCTTCCGCGTTCTAATTTTACCGACGAAAAAAAGCTCTCCTTTTCATCCCACCGCGAATCATGGTTGCCAAACTTACGGATAAATGATCGCTCTCCCTTCAACTCGAGGTTAGTTATGCACCATTTTATTGCACGATCTGACAGCATGATTGGCAGATCGTGCTAAAAAATCAGGAATTCTCCCCGCACATCAAATGGAAACAATGGTCATTTTATCGCGAAATATCGCAGCCTGGGCGTGAGATGAACCGCCCAAGGCCGCAGAGATCGAAACGGAAAGGGGATGGGGGTGAGTAGGAGTTACGAAGTTTCGGCTCCTCCCGCTTTGTGATGAATCGATTAATCCTCACTTAAACCTATGGAAAAGGATCGATTTTCAAAGAGTACCCTAACAATCGATTCTTTACCATAGTTTCAAATGGGATAATATCATTAGCCGATGTGCTTCAGTCACTGCGTGCCGCGCTTTGCGATGAATCGATCGCTCTGTCATTCAAACCTATGGAAAAGGATCGATTATCTGGGTATACCTTAATAATCGATTCTTCTTCATAGCATCGTATTGGAAAATATCGATAGCCGATGATCACGTTGCGCCGCTAGGCTCTTTTTTATGGCTAAGTCGTTTTCCAGAGCACTTCTGTCTCATAATTTTCCATCTCTCATTTTTTTCACCAAAGAGTTGCGACTTATTCTTATGATTGGAGGCCATGAAACTTTGGCCGCCTCGATAAACGATCACCTTTTAACTCAAGAAGGTCAAACATTTCTAGTGGATATTTGATCAAAATGCGATGAAAATTCACGAAAACATGATAAGCCCTGGACCAGTTCTGCCGTGCTGAAGAAGAAAGCCGTATGAGCCTTCAGAAGTTACCAAGTTTCCTTCGATAAAGACCAAAATTACTTACTGGGAAATTGTGAAAATTATTTTCTCAAATTTTCAGACAATTTTGTGCACAATTTATTATAAAATATCTGAAAATTTTAAGGAAATATATGCTTGAATTTTTTCAAAATTACAGGTTTTATCAAGAGAAATTTGGCAACTTCTGGATGTTCATACGGCGTTCTTCCTTAGCACGGCAGAGTTGTCTGCGCATCTGGCTCCAGGTCAATACCGTCGTGCTAAGGGAGAACGCTGCATGAACCTTCAGACGTTGCCATATTTCCTTCGATAAAAAACAAATTTAAGGGGAATATTGTGAATGCTTTTCTTTCGAATTTTCAGACCATCTTTTGCGCCGTTTAAGCTAATTTATTTGAAAATTTAAAGGAAAAACATGGAGAACTTTCCTCAAAAATACTTCTTTTACCCGGGGAAATTTGGCCACTCTCGAATACTCATACGGCGTTTTTCCTTCTCTCCGCAGAATAGGCCCCGGGTTCGAATCCCCTGCATGGGCGAAATATTTTCACAGTGATAACGAGTGGAACTGTAGACTCGGATTCCACACGGCCTTTCAATTGATATGGATTTGAGAACAGAATTTGGGAGGTGAAAAGCAAAGGTAGATGTAAGTCTCCCTGAGGATAACATGTAGACCCAAGGGGGGGGGGGGGGAGAGCAAACGTTACAGAGTCTTATTTTGATCCCAAAAATTGATTTTGAATATACTCAAGTTGAACCTCTGGACAGTGGACACCCTGTATATCGTCTCGGGTGTCGGGGAGCGGGAAAGTACGTTCCAGCCTTATTTCGAAGAATTTCAAAGAGGGCGCGTTTAATTAGAAGGCAACGGTAAACCCGTAAAAAGTGCGTTAATTATTACTGGAGCTACGGTGCGTCGCAGTTGGGGGGCACGCGGCGCGTGGAATCGATACTACCCACGCTGACGCACCAATGCCCCCCACGCCCCCCGCTCTACTCCCATCTTGTCCCCCGTGACCCCTTCCCTCATCCTTTCGACAGAAAATTGCGTCGCTCTTCGCAGCAAATTGTGCGTGAGAACATTCAGGGCTGCTTCAGCACCACGCTCAAAAAATTAAACTTTGTTGAACAAAGCTCACCGAGTTACAGTATACTGCCGTGCTAAGGAAGCACGCCGTAAGGAAACAATGGCGAGATAGTTCATTTTGATTTTAATACGTCCAATGCGAAAAATTCCGCCAGTAAGCGAAAATTTCACTCAAAGACCTTTTCCTACCCCAGTTTACTGTTTACCATAGGATGGAAAAAGAAGAAAAAACAATTTCCTCATGAGTTCACGTTTTATTCTGAGGAATTGCGCCGGAAACTCCTGATGGTTGCAAAGTCGGGGGAAATTTCGCAGCGATTTCGTCGTTCCTCCGACGTAAGGAGGTATTTCAATTCCCACTTGAGCCCCGAAAAGTATAGAATCACGTGGGAAACAGGTTTTGCGTGGAAAGCGAGGAACGCCCTTGTGTCAGAGGAGCCACGTTTTGTGGTTTTGTGCTGCGCTGGTAAATCGCGAAACCGTACGACGCATATTTCACTCCACCCTCGGGCCATGACGATTCGCGATAATTTGCGTTTGTCATGACATGACGCCTCGCAATATTCTGGTCTAGAACCTCTAGAATTCTCGGCGGTATAGAATTTCTAGACGGCCGCGCCGCGCTGCTCGGAGGAGGAAAAATTGGAATGCATTTTTCAAAAATGAATGAGTATTTTTGTCTCATTCTAGAAACAGCATGTTCAGCATGAACAGCAAAAATTAGAAATTTCAAAGGGGAAGGTTGGCAACTCGCCTTGATAATCGATTCTTTATCATATCGATAATCGATCATTTAAATGGCGGAAAAACAGCATTGCCAACCTACGAGGATCGCCGAGTCCTGCGACCTCGAAAAACCGGGGTTGATTTGAGGGTTTTTCGTATCAAGAGGAGATAACGCCACCTGCCGGCGCTATTTCCACAGCTGACACCGAAAGTCGGATCACGGTCATGGCCTCACGCGGAAATTACATGTATGCTTAGCCACGCTTACAAAATGCTTTTCAAAACAGCCCGCTTCAAGCCATCGTTTCCGAGATCTTTCGCAAATGGACCATTCAACCGCAATTACACATCGTTAACGTGGTCCTGTCTACTCTCTAGAACGACTCACTAATTAGTCGGCTCGTATCGGCTCTGAAAAAAAGATGGAAATTTTGCAGTTTGAAAGAGAAAATTCTGGAATAAATAAATACATATATACTTAAAGGTAAAAAAAAAAAAAAAAAAAAAAAAAAAAAAAACCCTGTTCCAGTCTCCGAGTTAGAATATCTTTCGTTCTTTTTTATGAGAAAATGCAATTTTGTTTCATCAATCTGATCCAGGTTTTTCAGAGTTCAAAAACTAAATAAAACCTACTCGCTAAAATAAAAGACTTTTTTTTTTAAAAAAAAATCATCTCTTCTAAAATTTCTGGCTAAATATCTCTTATCTGTTGGTTCGGTCCTCTTCGTTTGGTTCGTATAATCCTCGATCAAATTTTCATCACCTCTGCCAAATTTTAAGGGAATTTCAATCAGAATTCTTCGGATTTCTGTCCAAAATCCAGGCTTCTAATCGATTAAGGAAACAATTAGTTTACAATCCCATTGAATAAAAATAACAAATCCGAGCCATACCGTAGAGCCTGATCAAAGATCGAATAGGGCTGAAACTCCGAAATCACCTCCTTCCTTGCCGTGAAGAAGTTGGTCATTCTTAGTACCTGCAGTATCGTTAGGGCTTTCCATAACTTGGAATTCACCTTCTTCCTATCTATTTTCTCTCATTTTTCATTTTAAGTTCTTAGATTTATCTTCTAAAATTTTAATGGCTAGGGATGAGGTCAAGAAAAGGGCCCAAGACTTTAGTCCTTGAGTCGTCTTGGGTTCCTAATACCTGGAGAAATCGTGTAAGAAAATGAAAATAAAATAAAATGAAATTTTTTAAAAAAAATCCACGCTCACACGAGACCATTGAAGGGAGGAGAAAGACCAAAATTTACTTCTGAAATGGGAAGGAAGAAATATATATCTTTTTTCCAAAATAGAAAAGGAGTCAGACTCTATTATTTTTTTAGAAGCATGGCTTTCTCGACCCNCCCCGGTTACTTTGCGATAGTGACATTGCTGCAACCTTGCACGGGTGCCCGTATGGAAGTACTCTGCGAAGGGCTCACCCTTGAAAATCCACGAGTTCGAAAGCTGGCATAGTTGCCAAATCCTACGATTTATATAGTTTGCAAAATTTACTTTGATGTGCACGGGGAAAATTATATCTTTCGACAGAGTCCGGAGTCCGGCACCATTGTTGTCAGAGTGCACTATGAGATCTTCATATTTTACATTGAGCTATCATTGGCGAATCCAGCAATTTGGCAACGTTGTTCTTTCCCCGTTTAAACCTATGGAAATGTATCGATCCTCCGAGGGGCCGGTGCCTAAGCCAAGAATCGATTATTCAACACTGGTTTAAATGGAGGAAATCCAGGGTTGCCAACTTCGTGGATGTGCCAACGTGAGTTATGAAGGGAAAATTTTGGCCTTTTTGGTTTAAACTGGCAACCTGACTAGCAGAACGATAAGTTAACACATTGAAGTGAGCTGAGTACCAGGCAAACATTTGATATTTGAGTAACACGGTTGTCAAGTCATTCAATTAAACCCAAAAGGACTATGCAGAGAAAGGTACCAGAATCCACTCAATGAGAACTGAAATATGTTTAAATACTGTTCACATCGTCTTGTTAATTTTTCTGAAATATTTTCAAGTGTTCACTTTTTCTCTCCTAAATTGTGTCTGGAATTGGCTGGATTTTCGCAGAAGGTTTGTCGAAAAATTGTAGGGTATTTTTCAAAATTTTTACGGTCTTCAACACATTTCGCTCCAAACCGAAAGCATGTTACTGTAAGGGTTCTTTTCAATGACACCAACGCCGACGTTTCTGTGATGCAAGTTAGGTTCGGATCAGTTAGGTTTATCTAAAAGTTTTTCTAATTTATCTTATTTATTCATTACAACCACCCGCTTCCATACCAATAGGATCGCTCCATTTTCGATTCATATTCATTGTCTATCGTTTTGGAAATGCAATGGAATATAAAATATCGCAATGAAATCTGTGATTTGTCGAAGGAAATTTGGCATTGTCTAAAGGCTCATATGGCGTCTTCCTCAGCATTGCACTGCTTTGGGCCGATTATTGAAATTGATAGACAAAGCTATAGACACAGAAGACAACAGGGATATGGAGGGATCCTATTGGTGGAAGCGGGTGGTTGCAATGGACAAAGGTTGTAAGTAATAGACCAACTAACGGCAACCCACGAGAGACCCTATAGCTATTCCATCATTTTCTACCTTTAGTCTATATGAGCCACCCGTTTCAAGCAGGATCGCTCTGTACTCCCTCTGTCTCCTTTGTCTATCAATTTCAATAATCAGCCCGGCGATCTCTCTTGAGTCTTGGACAGCCGCGTGCAGTGTCTAATTTTAACGGCGACGAACTGGTTTAGCGTGAGGCAAGAATCAGACGCGAATAGCTTGGAGTCAAGGCTGCGAGCGTAGAATGGACTCGAAAACTCCGTTATAAGTAACTTAATAACACATGCACATCTCCGAGAAAACAGCTTACGCTCGAGTCCTCCTTCGATTTCCTGTTTTAGACGGATTTCGACGCTTCAACGCGGCAGTGGCGAAGCGTGAATGATAGATTATCGATATATCCCCGTTTAAATCTATGGTAAATAATCGATTATTAAGGTGTTCGTTGCGAACACCCTGTTTATCGATCCTTTTCCATAGGTTTGAAGGGCAGGTCAATCGATACATCGCTAAGCACGCCACGCCAATGGGACACGGAGCCCTCTCTTAACCATCAAAACGTGGTTTTCAAAGTGCGGTTACTCCATGCAACATCGCACGATGACAAGAGTAAGAAACCCGTACCTATTCTAATCGCAAAGTTAAAAGTTGCAACATTTCTGGATCCATTTTCCCCCCTCAAAGTAGATGCAATTTGATCGGTTCTCTCGAAGGGATCTGATGAAATCCATCGACTGAAATTTTTCCAACTGTCTAATTTTGCGGGCTGATTATTGAAATTGATAGACAAAGAAGACAAAAGAAAAATGGAGCGATCCTATCGGTGAAGGCGGGTGGTTGCTATGGACAAAGAAGGTATGTTATGGGTTAACTATAGAGACCCTAGAGCTGGTCCATAAGTTTCCCATTTAGTCCATATCAGCCTCTCACTTGAACTCATAGGATTGCTCCATTTTCCCTTCGTCTTTTTTGTCTATCAATTTCAATCATCAATTTTGTCTATCAATTTCAATCATCAATTTTGTCTATCAATTTCAATCATCAATTTTGTCTATCAATTTCAATCATTAATTTTGTCTATCAATTTCAGTCATCAATCTTGTCTATCAATTTTAACCATCAGCCCACTGATCGCGGTTTAAATCCCTCTCAACATCGGCATCACTAGCACAGAATCCGCTGAATCAAAAAGTTTATCTCACTCGATCGCGCCAAAATCAGCTTAGGGACAGCGATTCGATCGACAAATTATCATAAAAACTGGTGTGGATTCGATGGAAAAACAAAAAGGTGAACCGGTCGACAGCTATTCTAGTCTATGAAGAACCGTGAATCGATCGCGAAATCCGTGAATGAATCGACGAGTGCATGAATCGGTCGAATTATTTCCATGGAAGCGGTGTCGATCAGTTCACGTTTTTGTTTTTCGATATGTCTATCGAATCGACACTGGTTTTTTTTAACCATTTGTCGATTGCATCGCATCGCTCGGTTCACGATTTTATTTTTAAACAGATTCATGTCGATCGAATCCACACCCTCTGCCCCATACAGTCGCGGATAATTCAACCGCGGATAACCGGGGCTCTACTACCGCGCTGAGAAAAAACGGCCTATTTATTTATCCTCGAGGAAAATCATGCATATTCTCCATAAAAATTTTCAGACCCTTTAGATGAAACCACGAATAAAATTCTGCGAAAAAATAGAGGAAAAATAATTACACATTTTTCCGGGAATCTGTGATTCGTCAAAGGAAATTTGGCATTGGCTGAAGGCTCATATGGCGTTCTTTCTCAGCATTGCACTGCTTCGCGCCGATTATTTAAATTGATATACAAAACTGTGGACTTAGAAAACGACAGGGAAATGGAGGGATCTTATTGATCAATTTTCTTTTTTTTGGTGGGTATGTGTGTGAATGGAAACCGGATTTTTTCAAAAATTAACTGTCGATCAAATCACGTCGATCGTAATTGTTGAAGTTGGTAGACAAAGCGTTAGACAAAGAAGACAACAGGGATACGGAGCGATCCTGTTGGTGGAAGCGGGTGGTTGCAATGGACAAAGGTTGTACACTGGAAAAAAAACACATTGGATCTAGAGTCCAGACTCTTGAAAACATTGACAAGAAAAAGGACTCTTGATTCAATCAGATTTAAAAATCAAAAGGAAATCCGCTCAAATTAAGAGGCTTGGTTCTTGATCTAAGCTTAAATCTGATTGAATCAAGAGTATTTTTTCTTGTCGATGTTTTTAAGAGTCTGGACTCTAGATCCAATGTGTTTTTTTTCCAGTGTAGGTAATTTACTAACAAACGGCAACCCACGAGAGACTCTATAGCTAGTTCATCATTTTCTATCTTAGTCGAAAGGAACCACCAATTTCAACCAATAGGATCGCTCTGTACTCCCTCTGTCTTCTTTGTCTATCGCTTTGTCTATGAGTTTGAGTAACCAGCCCGCTGTGCTGTACCGCTCTCTCCTCGCAGTCCGGCAGTCTAGTCCGCCCGCACACGCTTTGTAGTCTCGCGTGAGCCGCGGTGGTTTCACCCAGTGACGTCACAACGCAGACAAAGCGGCGACTCGAAGGAAGGAATGAAAAAAACAGTCAGAGCGCCCCACCCGGAGACGAAAAATTTTGGCCTTTTAAACGTTTCATAGCCGTGCGGTCGTGTCACGCTTCAGCTCTTGCATCAAGAGTCACTTCCGCGGCGGCGACGACTTTTTTAATCGATCATGAGAAACTTCCCGATTGACGCCACCGGGTTGCCAAATTGTGCCCTCAAAATAGCTAATATTTTAGCAAAGTTCTTCAAAATAGATACAATACGCCCTCTCATCAGCAGGCCCGCCACAAGGGGGGGGGGGATACTGGGTCCTTGGTACCGGGGCCCGGGCCCTGGAGGGGCCCGTGACGCAGGTGACAAACCACTACGAATTCATGTGTAACCCTTGTCTCGTAGGGAAAAGTGAAAAAATTACCCTAAAAATTCCGCAAAAGGTGAATAAAGTTTCAAAAACACGCTAGGGCACTATAAAATTTTTCTTACTTTTTTAGAGATTTTTAAGATTTTGAGTATACGTAGAATGATATTTTTAGTAACTGTGTTTCATTTTCTTCCGTTGTCGGATGCTAAGAGGCTCCTTTCTGGGCATCCTCGACTTCAATGGCTTAACTCCCTTGCCATAAACGTACGAAAGGGGAGTCCAGGGGGGCCCGGCTCCCCATAGAATTGAAAATTATCATCTGCCCCCTCAAAAAAAAATTTATAGATGTTTTGAATGCAACAATTCGAAAGTTTTTGGTGCTGAAAATAAACAAAAAGGCGTAATTATTCTGCAGAAATTGACGGAAAATCTCCATCATAAGAGCTTCATAATGCGTCCAAATAGATTTAAAATTTCAAAAATTTTCCGGGGGAGGCCCCCCGGACCCCCCGCCCCCCTGTGCTAGGGGCCCGGGCCAGAAAATTGGTACCAGGGCCCGAGATGGGATGTGGCGGGCCTGCTCATCAGAGGCGGATCCAGCATTAGACAACACCGGATTTACCTCCATTTAAACCTATGCTAAATAATCGATTCTTATCGGAGCACTTAGCTCCTCCAAGAATCGATACATTTCCATAGGTTTAAATGGAGAAAAGACAATGTTGCCAATTTGCTGGATCCGCCAATGCCTTTCATCCTTTTTCACGGGTCCTGCAGTCAATGTTCGAAACTCGCCTTTGAGTTTCAGGAGTCATGTGGCCTATCAAGACCGAGTTTTAGGGGCCACTGGAGATTTTTTAGGGGCAGATTGACTTTTTGCCTATATATCACGGCGCATTTAGTGAAAAGTGAGAATCCGGTGCCGTGAATCGAAATTTTTAAAAAAATAACCAAACAGAAAAACAAGGATTTTTTGAGGGAGGGGGGCAATTTTTAAGGGCCACGTTGGAGCAGAGCCTTCATTTTGTAGGCGCCATGGCCGATTTCTTAGGCGCACTTGACGCGTTGGCGCCTGTGAGTTTCGAACACTGCCTACTGCAGCAGTGCTGCCATTTTATTTTACCATAGATTTCGGGCTTTCCTGATTTGATTCTGGTTTCCCAAAGCTCCGGGGAAAAAATCCCGAAATACGCCCGGATACACTTCCGAAGGTCGTCTCTCATAAAATAAATAATCAATTTTGATCTAATCGGATCATCGGTCCAACCGAAAAACCCCGAAATTCCGCAAAAATTTCCAGAACAGGTGGAAATTCCGGGATACTCCGCTCCGGGAGTTTTGAAGATGCCGAGGAAAGTTCCGAGTAATTGATTTTCAAAATTCGGAATTAATTCCCGGAAATGGCAGCACTGCCCTGGAGGCTGATTCTTGAAATCGATGGACACAGCGGTAGACGGAGAGAAAATGGAGCGATCCTATTGGTCGAGGCGGACATCGTTGCAATGGACAAAGGAGTTAAGTAATAGACTTAGTAACGGCAACCCACGAGTGATACCTCAGTTAATTCATCATTTTATTCCTTAGTCTGTTATACCGGGAATCCGTTCCAACTGATAGGATCGCTCCTAGACACCTGCAAATTCTCTATTAGAGAATTCGCAGGTGTCTGAAATTTGATGACTTTCGTGTTTCAGTGGAAACTGCTGAGTGAACTGAACACTGGAACTTGATTTTTCAGGGTATCTAGCATCAGGATTTCCTCGATTTTCCCGATAGAGAATTTGCAGGTGTCTGAAATTCGATGAATTTCAAGTTTAAGTGGAAACTACTGAGTGAACTGAACACGAGGATACCCTTGGTTCATGCATTGAAGAATTATTGGAGAAGATATGACAAAATGATCTAATCTGCTAAAATACATGTGGTTAAATGGGAAATGCCGCCAGATAACGTCACTAGCCGGTGCATTTTCTCACTTTCAAATCTAGTTATACTATATCCCATATCAGAAAAAAACTATGAAAAACACTGTGAAATCGGCTCTTTGAGCACTTTCAGAAGAAAAAATGAAAAATTTGCGTGCAAATTCTCCACTCCCCGTCGTTTTCTTTGTCTGTCAATTTCAATAATCATCCCGCTGCCGAGATGATCCAAGTAAAGCCGACTCGCCCAGGTGCTATCTCTTATCGATAGCCGCAAAAATCATAAAAATTGCCCTAGGACATCTGTGTCAGAACGTGGAGGACTTATGGATTACATTTTGCAATAATGAACCATTATTTCTGGCCCATTTTAAAAACAACATGCATGCCATTGGTTTCCCTATGCAGATATGTGCTTTAATGGAAGAGCCAGAGACAGTGGTCCATATTGCAAAATGTATTTCATATGATGGCCAAAGTGCGAAACCGCGTATCTCCGTTTCCGACGATGGATACTTTCTGTCATACATTACTTTTTTTCGGAAAACTATTCAGCGTAATAACTTGAAAAATTCCTTGATTTTTTTCCTCTGGTAGCAGAATATTCTGCCTCAATTCCGAGCTATAAAGTTGACCTGTTTCCTCCCCAAAAAATAAAATGGGAGCAAAAATTTTGAGACACCGCAACGAAGATACTTGATTTCGCATTTCGACCATCGAATTGCATTTCTTAAATAGGAAAACCCACGACTTGATAGTTCGTAAGAATTGTAGTGTCCGTTCCCATACTCTCTCTACAAGGTGGTTCAGAAGTCTGAGACCCCCCTCCCTCCCGAAAAATTTTTGAACTTTGCACTCAAAATTTCACCATTTTAGATGTCCTCTCTGAACAAAATAGTTGTAAAAAGTAAAATAATAGCTCTTAGTTAAAGAGAACAATAATAATAATAGCCTAATTTGCAAATTCTTTGAGTGCAAGCGTTCAAAAGTTAACACGGGGCCCCATGATTATCGGCTCACTCTTTACAAAGGTATTCAATGCTTTTCGTCCAGCGTCGAGGCTTGAATGATCGACTCTCGACATTTTCCCATTTGAAGCTGTGGTAAAGAATCGATTATTAAAGTGTTCCTTACGAACACCCTGTTTATCGATCCTTTTCCATAGGCAGGTCAATCGATACATCGCAAAGCACCGTTTTCGACCTGCTTCTTAACCCGCTTCTCGTCAGCCCAACGGTCAACACCGGCGACCGACAAGCGGTACGTCGACGTCGAAGTCGCGCCGACCTGCGACCCACCGACCGTCGATCCCTCGAATTTCGATATTTTAGCCGCGTTTGATGGGGGTATCGAACCATTGAAGTCGTTTGGTCGTGGTTTCGAGCGGCCTTTTCTTCTTACGGTCATGTGTAACGTGCGGTTTTATTTGTTCGGCTGGAACGAGTTTGTCGGACGACGACGGGTTTTACAAACTTTACCTAACTGGTCGTGGTCGTCGTGTCGCACAGTAGTCAAGTAGAGAGGTTGGTCATGAATTTTTTAACTGAAACTGCAAATTTTGATGCTTAATTCATCAAATTTTAAAGTTCAAGGGGTGCCTCTTTAAGAAAACTTCACGAGGGAATCATTCGAACCACTTATAAAACCTCAAAGTTTCGTATAAACGGAGTTATAAGCTTTTAAAGTTTCTAAATTTTGTCCGACCTCTGCCATTGACTTGATCCCGTGTGCGTCGTCGCGTCGTCGCAAAGCGCGTGTTCGTCCATGTGTGCAAGCGCGAATTTCGGTGCTCGCGGATACGTCATCGCTGTTGCCAAATCTCAGAGCGACCAAAGTCTCGAGTGCGATCAAAGTCCAGAGATTTATCCCCAGATCTAGGGATTTCCCAGCATTTCTAGGGATACAAGGATATTTAAAGAGAGGATCCTAGGATTTTTTTTTTAAGTGGTAGAAGTAAGCTAAAAACAATGATAACAATTTAAACAGCGGGTAACAAGGCTAATTTTCACATAAATGCCACCAAAACGCTTCGGCTTAAAACTCAGCTTTCCTCAGTTGGAGAAAAACAGTAAAAAGAGACGGTAAAAGCATAAAAAATATTTTAAAAATATTTTACTGTTTTTATCCAACTGAGGAAAGATGAGTTTTCAGCCGAAACGTTCTGGTGGTATTTAAGTGAAAATTAGCCTTGTTACCCGCTGTTTAAATTGTCATTAGGTATTGTCTATCTTGTCACGGGCTGCGGAGCACCAAACGTAAGCAAAAAACCCATTTTTCCACATCAATTTTTAATTTAAGTAACGTAGTTAACGCTCTCTCATTGTTCGTCTTATCATTTTAGATATGCACCATCTCTGGAATATTCCTCAATTCGAGCATAGCAGGGTCCGTTGAAAAGAACACAGTTGCTATATTTTTCACCGATACTGTAAAAGTAAAAATTGGACGTATTTACGCTAAAAGGAACTATGTTGCACGCAATCCCTAGGGCATAGGGATTGCGTGCAGGACCTATGCACATAGTTCCTTTTGGCATAGATCAGCAGATAGAATTTAGATCATACATTACTCTGGTAATGAGTCCATAAATTGGCAGGTCCATTCTGAATAGTATATAGATGTCATCGTTGATACCTTTATGCCCACCAATTTTATAGCTTCGACTTGACAGAGCACATTTTTCTGTCTGTATTTGACTGTTCCCCTCGCAATATATCGATGGCTAAAGCGAGAAACCACGCATCTCCGTCCGCGACGTTGCAGACACCATTACTACCGTGCTAAGGAAAAACGCCGTATGAGCCTTCAGGCGTTGCCAAATTTCCCTTGACAAAACACGAATTTCTTGGTCAACTTACGAATACTTTTCATCCAATTTTCCAGACAATGTTGCTCGTAATTCCACCGAAAAGTCCTGAAAATTTCGAGGGAAAACATTCATAAGTTTTCTCGGAAAAGAACATTTTACCGAAGGAAATTTGGCAACTCTCGAATGTTCATACGGCGTTCTTCCTTAGCACGGCATATTAGTGCGAAAAGACAAAATCAGCAATTTAGTCGCACACAATGAAAACTCCGGACTGAATCCGGCAGTCGTGTGGCGTGCTTTGCGATGTATCGATTGATCTGCCATTTAAACCTATGGAAAGGATCGATTAACAGGGTGTACCGTAATTATCGATTCTTGTCCACAGCTTCAAATGGGGAAGTATCGATAATGGATCGTTCATTGGAATCCGCCCATTGAAATAGGAAAAGTCGTTCACCTTCTCGAATAATTGAGACAATTTTTCTCTGTACTTACCGTTAGCGCACGCGTCAGTATATTTTATTACTTAATCAAACCCGCTTTCCCCGTCCATGCAGGAAAAATTCCCCATCTACATGTAGGCTATTGGCTCACTTTCAATTTTATTCGTTTTTTTTGTTAGAGCCCGACACGTTGTTGCGTGATTTTTCTCGTCTTGAGTGCACCACATTTTCAATAAGGAACTCCTATTTATAACGCTTCATAAAAGCACCTATCTGTAGATGGAAACTAATAGCACATACGTTATCTTTGAATTGTGCCAGAAATAGAAGTTCCATACGGCAAAAAGTGCAAGTGGCATTTAATGACGGAAAATTTAGAGGTTGCAAAGTGTGAAGTTGTCTTTCTCCAGGGAAAGGACATAACTACAAGGCAAAATCCCAAAATTTTTGTTCGTAAATTGTACGCATCCGCACATGGAAACTGTCAGGCATCTTAAACTTAAAATTATTTTTCGAACTTCCGTTTAAAATTCAAGTCATCGCTTTCCATTACCCTCCTTTCGAATTGGAATCATCCCTGTGTAACTTCCTCGAAGCTCCTTGAAGCGTGGAAGCGTTTTGTTTCGGGGATTCAACAATTCCTCATGGACAATTATAAGGGAGCAACAGTCATTACTCTTTTTTCGGCTGTTGACATACCTACATAGTGGCTGATGAGCTTCGGGTGACGTCATGAGCCAAACAAGTTTCCCAAACTTCGGCCATTTTCGGCTTGATTGCAAAACGAAACTGCCAACACGTTGTTAAACATCAACCATGTAGGTAAGTCAACAGTAGAATGCTGAAGTCCCGAAAGTAAAAGCTTCCACCATTGCCAAGATACGAGTGGAGGGTCTCTCGTCTCTGACTTTAACATGGCGTCTATAATGGAGAGTCCCTGTGGTGACGTCACCACTGATGCGTCCCCTCAAGCGGAAATTCTATTTCGGTCAACTATGTGGATAAGGACACCCCTGTCGCACAGTTATGTAATGCGATGTTATCAAACTAAGATGCTTTCCGAAAGACGAGCTCGTCATTTGAATGATACAGTAAAAATTAGAGTAAAACGAAAGAAGAAAATACCAAGTTGGGTTTGGACGGAACATGCAGGTATTTAAGGTGATTCGCCAAGATCAAGTGACTCGGTCTAACTGGCATGCGATGTACCGCATCGATTAGGCCAAAAATCTCGGCAGATTTTGAATTTTTAACCGAAAAAGACGATAACCCATGCGCATGAGCCAAAAGAAACATTCTAAACCCAAAAATTGGCAAAATTCTGAGAAATGGAGGCAGAGTAGAGTTGGGGTGAAACCTCGCATTCGATACAGATATCGAATTCGGCTTTTATTTTTCAGAATCTTGCCAATTTTTGGGTTTAGAATGTTTCTTTAGGCTCATGCTGAGGGCCATCATCCTTTGTTTGGCTAAAAATTCAAAATCTGCCAAGATTTTCCAGCGAATCGATGCGATATATAGTATGTCAGTTGGACAACTTGAGCTTGACGAATCACCTTAGCTGAACTTTGCGGTGGGATGAGTTGTATTCGAAAAATACACTGATCCCTTCGCGACCCTATCCTATGTATCCTATCGCGAGGTTGCGTAGGCCGTAGGCAGATCTCAGATATCGCCCGCAAAATCTAGCGTATGCAACCCGGCCGACCTCGGAGTTAAAATAGTTGCATGTTGGGTTTGAACCCAACCTCGACTATTTTTCCATTTTTTCTCGCGTTGTGTTGAGTTGTCGGAGCGTTAGCGATGCTAAAAAAAAGGCTCAGATTTTATTGAAATTTTAACCATAAACATTTTCAGTTAATTCACCTGAACCGCCAGCTGATTGAAGTGCACGTGACGTAAATCAAATGCAAATTTGCAGTTCGAATGTGGAATTATATGAAATCAATGAATCAGATGGGGTATTAAGATTCCGCAGTTTTTATGTATGTAGAATAAAATGCCGTGAAAATTGCCCTGGGAAATTTTGTTTGTGGAGCAGCTTCTTGTATTCGATTTTCCTTCATTTTAGAGGGTAGGCAATATGCGCTCTCTAGAGTCTTAATAGTGGAGTCAGAATCTTTGATCTTGCTTAAACGTGTTACCAGTGCTTTCACCCTTCCTTCTACAATAAGTATTTAGAGGAGAATGTACTACGTACAGAATGTTTCGCCAGGGAAAATACGTGAAAATTCTATAATTGCTAAGCAAGATCATCGGCTACTGGTATTTTTCATTTGAAGCAATGGTAAAGAATCGATAATTCTGTTGAACCCTGGTAATCGATCCTTTTCCATAGGTTTAAATGACAGAGCAATTGATTCATCGCCACACTGGGAAAAAAACCACATTGGATCTAGAGTCTAGACTCTTTAAAACATCCACAAGAAAAAGTACTCTTAATTCAATGAGAATCTAGCTTAAATCAAGAACCAAGCCTCTTAATTTAAGCGGATTTCGTTTTGATTCAAGCAAAAATCTGATTGAATCAAGAGTATTTTTTCTTGTCAATGTGTTCAATAGTCTTGACTCTAGATCCAATGTGTTTTTTTTTCCAGTGCAAGCACGCTACGCAGTGGCATAACTACCTCATTTAAATACATGCAAAACAATCGATGTAGATCGGAGGAGGCTGCCTCACCTAAATTCGATTATTTATAATGCGTTTGACGGGGGAAAACGGCGGCGGTGCCAACTTGGCGCCTCCAGCGGGCCCAGTCCAAGATCGTAAGCCCAAGTTTCTACGAAACTTTCTCTGATAATGATTTCTTCGTTGCGCCCGGCCCGGCTCTGGGCGTCGGTCTCCGTCGCGACGCCGAGCGGCGCATTGACAGCATGTTGGCAGTATGCATTGATAGTGTTAAAGAGGAGAGCAGTATTGCCGTGATAGCCAAGAGAGCAGTAAGGGTCGAATTTTCGAAATCGAATTTCCTTCAAAATTCGTCCAATCTCTTTTAGATGAAATCACTGAAGTAGCTAAAACAGCAAAATTCATCGAATTTTCACGAAAACAAGACATATGAGAAAGCCGTAAGTGCGCAAAAATGACGTAGTTTCAGGCAAGACAGCAGAAATTGACAATATTCCTCCAGAGAGCCAATGAAAACAATGCTTTCAAGAAAAGTGCCACCCTCTTCTACCAATTTCTAACTTGCAAATGTGTTTGTTTTGTGTCCAAAACGCAACCACGAAAGCATGCAGAAGATACCACTTGCGGCTGTCTTGCCTAACAATAGCCTGGCATGAAAAGGCAAAATACCCTTTGATATAAAACAGTCGATTTTCAACCATCCAAACGATTTCTAGGAGTCTTTCGGACTGACAGGAGTGTATAATGAGATATAGAAGACTGATAACAGCCATTTTGTTTGTTTATTTACGGGCGTAAGAACATCGTGTCAGCCTATTTTCTCGCGACCAATGAAAAACCGGCACAGACATGGCCAGACTCTGTCTACAAGAGAACTCTAGATTACAAACATTGCAATCGGTGAAAATGTAATCTTTGTTCCTGTCTGTGACACTGTGGAGGCCGAAAATATGGGAACCAATCAGAAACGGATTCACATTGTCTTAACTCTCAGTATGAAGGAACTCTATTTTTTACTCTAGCGGAAGTTTGCAGTAGGCCCACTGGATGTGGGGGCATGTCCGCTGAATGCTTTCCGAATGTAAGTGCTTATGTCTTCACGCACTCATGTAACTCCCGATTACGAAAACCCACCACCGGGCGAACCGGCCCGGGCAGCCGAAATATATCGGTGACGCAATGGGGCGAGACCGCCAGACGCTGGAGTCTTGTCACCTCGTAATTTTTCGCTGACGCATGCGCCTTATAAGTCCTATTCGTGAACAATACTCCCAAGCTAAGGAAAAACGCCGTATGAGCCTTCAGACGTTGCCAAATTTTCTTTGGCAAATCGTATATTTTCCGGAAATTTTTTGAATATTTTTCTGGCAATTTCTCAGATAATTTTGTTTGTAATTCGATCTAAAGTGTCTGAGAATTGCAAGGAAAAATATTAATAATTTCTCTCAAAAGTAAAATTTTTATCCGGGGAAATTTGGCAACTCTGGAATGTTGATACAGCGTTGTTCCTTAGGTCGATAGAATAGTGGAGTTGCGGCGATGCTCGCTCCGGCAGAATGGTGGATAATCCGCCCATCGCTTTTTTGCCGACCGAAATTGAAATGGCTCCCAGGTTAAAACCGCCCCCGCTCTCCGCCCGATGAGCCTCAGCGTCCGTAGGAGTACGCGTGTCCCGCGGCTCACGAGGCACCGGAGATGTCGCGTTTTTAAATCGCACGAGACGATCACAATCGCCAGGTGAGTGAAATCGCAGTCTTCGTCATTACCGCATGCACCGACGCACGGTGGATCCAGTCCATCAGAGAGCTCGCACATGAAATCCTCTCTCTTCTAATCAAATCATTTTTAGGACGCTCCGTGAGCTAGGCAGGGTTGCCACAATCAGGGAATACCGGGCAGGGAATACCGGGAAATGTTAGGGAATTTTATAAAGTCAGGGAAACCGGGAAATGTCAGGGAAAATGTGTTAAATCTCCTATATTTGCTTTCTAAAATGGGTTTGGGATTTCGAACTACAAATTTTGCCTGAAAAATATTTTCAATAATGTCCTCTTAACCATTTTTTTCATATCTCCAATGGGGATGGAGATGTTGCATGTGTGAGGAACTTGCGATTTGACTGTTTATTATTATGTAAAAGTTCGCGAGAAACACGATGGTGCTACTGGTTTTCTCTCAAATCAACTCCCAAGCTCAAAAAAAGCTCTCAAGTTGAGGCCAAAATGGAGGGGTTATCCCAGGCTATCCTGAGAGCCCACTTCTACATCAAGACAAACTCTCCATGCAAAGATAGGGAGCAAATATATTGACAGGGCTGCCACTTTATTTGGGGACTCCAAAACTGAAAGCACTGCAACCCTGTTAATGTATTTGCCCCCTATCTTTGCATGGAGAATTCGTCTTGATGTATAGGTGGACTCTCAGGATAGCGTGGGATATCCCCTCCATTTCGGCCTAAGTTTGAGAGCTTTTTTTGAGCTTGGGAGTCAATTTCAGAGAAAACCAGTGGCACCATCGTGTTTCTCGCGAACTTTAACACGAGAATCAACAGTCAAATCGCAAATCCCTCACACATGCAACATCTCCAGTGTCAGGGAATTTCACCAAAATGTGTCAGGGAAATCAGAGAATTTCATTTTCCAAATTCTGAGGCAACCCTGGCTGGGGTGAGGAAACGGAGTTCAAAGTCCGTAAGTGGGAAATTCCCGTAAGTGGAGTCCAGTCCGTAAGTGGATTGATGGTTTCTTTTTTTCCTTAATAATAACGTGGTTTTTTTCGTTTGAGATTCTGCCAGCCGCGAAGCAGTCCCTCGGGAGCGCGCAGCACCCCGAGGGTTGGGCCGCGTAGTGGTTAGGTGGCGGATTCTTGCAAATTTTGTTGTTTATTTCGTCTTATTTTAAAGTTTAAGGGGTGCTGGTTCAGCTGGAAAAACCATCTTTAGAGCCTCAAAGTTGTGCATAAACGGAGTTATAAGCTTTCAAAGTTTTCAAACTGTGTCCGACCTCTCCTATTGACTCTGTCCTCTGTGCGACGTTATCAGGCTGATTGTGAGCGCCGTCTTTGTCCGCGCAGACTATTCTTCGATGAGTTTGCGACAAATCGAGTTCTTTCGCGTGGCGGTCTGAATTCGATCGACTTGAATGGATCGGAGAATAAAAACTTGAACCGATCGACGCGATTTGATGGACATCGATTCAATCGAAAAAATACACGATTGAAAGATGTGAATCGATCGGAAAACAAAAATGTGAACTGCGCGGGCTTATTGTTAAAATCGATAGACAAAGCTATAGACAAAGGAGACATAGGGAGTATGGAGCGAACCTATTGGTTGAAACGGGTGATTCCTGTAAGGGAGAAAATGAAAGACCAATTATCGGGTCTCCTGTGGGTTGTCGTAGTTAGTTTTATAACCTATCCTCTTTGTCCATTGCAACCATTCGCTTCCACCAAGAAGATCTTAGCCTATAGCTTTGTCTATCAATGTCAATATTCGGCCCGAAACCGTGTACTGCTGCATGAGGGAGAACGCCACATGAGCCTTCAGACGATGCCAAATTTTCATTGACACATCACAGATTCCCGGAGAAAAATTGTAATTATTTGTCCTCTAATTTTTCACAGAATTTTATTTGTGGTTTCATCCAAGAGGTCTGACAATTTCTATGGAGAATACGCATGACTTTCCTCGAGGATAAATTTTTAGAGCGTTTTTCCTCAGCGCGGTAGTAGAACCCCGGTTATCCGCGGTCGAATTATCCGCGATCGTATGGAGCAGAGGGTGTGGATTCGATCGACATGAATCGGTTGAAAAATAAAATCGTGAATCGAGCGACGCGATACAATCGACAAATGGTTAAAAAAACCAGTGTCGATTCGATAGACATGTTCCATCGAAAAACAAAGCGTGAACTGATCGGCACTTGGATTAAAAAGGAACCAGGAGCATTGCAATCCCCAAGTCCCGAATCCATATATTCCTTACACATGTGACACTGTGAAGGCCCAAAGTACGGGAGCCAATCAGAAATGGATTCACATTGTCTTAACTCTGCGTAGAAAGGGACTCTATCAGGGTTGGACTGGCTTGCGCCTAAGGGGTGGCGGACCCCTGAACCACCCCCTTGGGTGGTTCAGGGGTCGTAATGCGATAATTCCTGGTAGGGCATCTCTTACGTGGAGAGGGATTCAGAAAATTTTGGCAAAGCAGCATAAGTTTACGCTATTTTCAGACTCAAAGTTTCTCACTCGTACAGAGTAAAAATTGCAAAACTAAACGCACTGAAGTACCCACCAGACGTAAATAGCCACTAGACGCATCCAAGCACCATTATTTCCGAAAGAACCGAGCCAGTGCTGCGGTTTACTCGGGCTTAAGACGTGGGTCTGCAAATGTATCCTAAAAAGAATCAGACAAGAATCTGAAAAAAGAAGAAAGAACGAGTATCAACAAGGCCGCAGACAAGAAAGACGTATTCGGGCCTCTTTTTTAACTTTTCTCCCAAATTTGAGCGATACCTCATTGACAGCATGCAGAACATTGGGAGCTCACGCCTCGCGTCATCGCGCCTTCAATTTTTCAGATGCAGCACGGACGTCCATCAAGTACGAATAGTTGTATCTCTGCGCCGTCGTAGATGCGCATCCTTTCACTGGCTTTACTCCCATATTGTGTTTGTTTCCGTTTGTCTTATTCGTAATGGTGCTTCAAGCACTACGTGAGTAACACAGCCAAAGGTAAAGGAGATGTTTTCGGGTATCTTTTTAACTTTTCTCCCGAATCTGAGGAACACACCTCATTGACAGCATACAGAACATTGGGAGCTCACGCTTCGCGTCATCGCGCCTTCAATTTTTCAGATGCAGCACGGACGTCCATCAAGTACGAATAGTTGTATCTCTGCGCCGTCGTCGGCGCGCATCCTTTCACTGGCTTTATTCCCATATTGTGTTTGTTTGCGCTTGTCTTATTGCTTCAAACTAGTAGCAAAGAGCAGAGCATTGCGAGTTCACGACTCACGCCATCGCGTCTTAAATTTTTCATATGCAATGTGAACATCCATCTTGCGCGAATAGTTGTATCGCGTTTGCACTTTAGATGTCTTATTTTTGAATTTAGAACCCAAGATATAATATAATATGTCTCGATTAATGGTCATTTTGAAAAGGAAGAAATATGTTTAAAGGTCTCTTAAGAGGTCTGTAAAGAGTGCGTATGTCTAAAAATCGAATCGACAATCGCTTACACACAAGAAAGTTACACGCAGCGAATAAAGGAGGAGGAGAATAAAGCGCCTGTATGTCAACAAAGAGGTGAAAATTTCACAAAAAAGTGTTTACGCTTCAGAAAGTAGTTCTTGGACCCCTGTTCACCACTACCATGCGTAAAAGCACATTTCTTTACTCCTAACTCTCTCTCTGCTCCCGTTCATTTAAGAAATTTTCCGCATATATTCTCGGTCGTAATTTTTTTTCTCTTCTTATTTTGCTATGTGTCAGAGGGGCGCGTTTTCGGCGCGCCAAGTGGGCGTATCTGCCAATGGCAGATTGGCCTTATGGCCAGTCCGAGCCTGGACTCTATACGTTCACAAGGAAAATGATGTATCCACAGGAAAGCTGGCAACGTTGCAACGCAGGAGAGAGGATGTTTGTTTTGAAAAGGCTCCTCGGCGCTGGACGCGCGTGCGGGCGAGGGCCGAGCCGCGACGCCATTGGCGGATCCCCCTCTGACTAAGCGTCGTGACGTCACAAGCGAGTAGGAAACCACCGGAGCCGAGCGCCGCTGTTGTGAAGCGAGCCGAGGAGCGAATTAGTTGGTTTCCGACGCTGGATAGAGAATGTACTCGAACGGCCCACCGCGGAGATAGTGCTGCCAAAGTCTTTGTTCTCCCTTTTCCGTGTGTCCGAGTAATTTTATGTGTTTTCACCTCGCTCTACCAACTCATCGATCCCTGGATTAACCTGATGTAAGTCCCGATCGTGTTTGGTGTATTTCTGTGTGAATCTGTGAAGTTGTGAGCTCCTCTCCTTTGTTGCGTCGCTTCCAGGTTCAATGGAAGATTCCCCGAGCCTGCGTCGGCCATTAAGTGTTTTCTCCTGAAGTGTTATCTGTTTCATGTGCTTCTTGCCACGAAATTTCTGTGTTTCTCCGAGTTTACCCACCAAGGATTACAGTTCCGAAGCTGGATTACGTACCGAATTGATTCGAAGCCTGCTTCCGAAAGCGATCTTGCTTACTGGTGAGCCTACATATTGAGATCGAATTCATCTTTCGTAACTTTAAATTTAACCATTGAAATTTTCTGTAATATTTTTCTCGATCCGTAATCGTTTACCTTCGTCGAAATCTCCCAACTTAGGCCTTGTGAAAGCTCGCTCTCTAAGCCCATCGGATACGCATTTAGACGGCTGGCTCAAGACAGGTTCAAACTTGTCTCCATTTTGAATGGGTTTATTATTGTTTCGCAATTTCCTATTCTCTTCGATGAAAGTGCGACCAATTTCCTCCGCGTCTCTAGTTTAAGTGGTTTTTCTAATTTTGGAGGTTTGTTAGTCGTTTTGCTACCTTTTGACACCATTCCAGTGATTCCACTACTCATCATTAGGTCTCGACGAATTTTGGATTGTTATGCCTTAGGCTCTTTGTTTCACATGAGCATATTTGATGTATATCTCGTGTGTATTTCATCATTCAAAAGAGAGCAATTGAACCTTTTCAAATTTTTAATCAGTGATTTATCGTGTAATTTTAACCGACGCAATACCTCCCCTTCGTAGTGCGTTGCTGCCATTTTCCATGGAAAATTTCCGGATGTTGTGATGTCCATTATGCGTTGCGTTTTCTCATTTGTAGTGTCGTTAGTATTATTATTCTACGCATTTTGTATGTGGGATCAGCTATAACTTGGAAGGATTAAGGTGTTTGGCGCTGGATTACTGGCTATAAGATCTGATCTGGTAGCAGGGAAGCTGTATGGTGAGCCTTTCGATTGCGACCAAATTTTCCCTCTTCAATCATCATTTTTATTATTTTCTAACTTTAATTTGCCAATTATTTTTCTCAATATCCATTTATTTCACATTCTTCTCTACAAGGTTCAGAGAAGGTTTATTTGGTAACCAGAGGCTCAGACAATTTGTTCTGGTCTCCAATTTGCTAGATTATCTCCTTCTTCATTAGAATAAGCTATGCAAATTTCTCACGCAGTGAGGGATTGTTTGCTCATGGTATCTAGAGATCTTAGATTGCAGTCATATCCTTTTGGTTCAGAAACTCAACTTACAGGGAGATTGCCAATAGGTAGTACTGATCCCCTGTAATCTTCAGCAATTTTTCTCATTAATTGTTCCCAATCAAGGAAAGTACCTATCCTTCGGCATTTTGGGGGCCTTAAATTAGGTAGTGCGAATTTGCCTTCACTTTGTGCTGTGTCTATTTTTTCTCTTTAAGGTGATTTGATGGACGCCCTATTTTGTGTCAGAACAGCATGCGACCATTGGTTCCATTTTTTCAGCTACCCGTCATTTTTCTCCAATTTTGAGATTGCAATTCTGTTGTCAGGAGTCTTAAGCACTCACTTACCAATTTTAACAAAGAAATTCAATGTAATGAAGGCGTGGTTTTGTAGAGAGAAAACATCGCATTCGATACTGATATCGAAACTGCACTCGAATGCGATATTTTCTCTCTAAAGAAACCATGCCTTTATTACGTTGAATTTCTTTGTTAAAATTGGTGAGTCCTTTGGTCTCCTAACAACAGAATTGCGATCTCAAAATTCGAGAAAAATTACTAGTAGCTGGAAAAATGGAACCAATGAATGCGATATATCGCATGCCGTTCTGACACATATATGGAGTCCATCGAATCACCTCAATGGGGAAACTCAATTGAAGGCATTGTGTGTATTTTGTATCTGTATTGATCTCAATCTCTTATAATCCTGGAAGTCCCAGATGTTGCATGGCCCAATGTGCCAAATTCAGGTGTTCTAAAACAGGATGGATAGGTAATTTTAAATGCTCCTCCATGTAATCTGATTTTCCAGAACATTCTAACATTTTCTGTCCAGATTTCTTACGCGTCAAGTCTTGCATTTGAAGGTTTTGAGGAAAGAGTTCCGCAATTTTTCAATCAGATTTGTCCAGATTTCTTACGCGTCAAGTCTTGCATTTGAAGGTTTTGAGGAAAGAGTTCCTCAATTTTTCAATCAGATTTTCATTTGGGGGTGATGGAACAAAATCTTTTGGAACCTTGTGCTCATTTGTGCGAGGTTTTTCTGTAATCCTGGCTAAGCTGCTAGTTTTTAGGCTGCAGTAGAGTTGAATCTAAGTAAATCCCTAAGCTGTTGGACTCCATGCAAACCATTTTAGGTTTCTTTTATTTTTATGTTCAATGTACTTTCATGGCCTCTCATTTGCCCCGAAATTACCCATGAAAGTAGGTAAAGTCTCGTGTGGAGACGGGTGCTGTACAAACTTGTCTCTGATGTGCAAGCAGCTTAATTTTTCCTTCAATGTTAAACAGTCAATTCAATTGGATCCTATCCGTTGTGAGATTTTTCCTTACAGGCACATTGAAGTAGGCTTGCTCAATGAGAATGCTAGGTACTAACAACAGGCATAATCTGTATCAAACAGTGCAGAAGACCCGGAAATCCTCAACAAGGGGCCTCCTCACTCCTAAAGAGCAGGGAACAGAATGGATATAAAGCTATTGATTTAAAATTTTATCAGGGACAGTAAGACAGTTGAAAATAATTTTTGAAGCAATACCGCAAACTGTGGATCTTTTCTTGAAAACTTAGGTGACTTTCTCTCAACTTACGTGACGTATTTCTGTTAAAATTTTGAGCCTTGATGTTGGTTTGGTCTCCTTTTGAAAAATTGAAATTGACACAGAGGTTCTGAAACTGTAGTTTCACTGCAGATGTAAAAATCAATTGAGGTTTTGTTTCGCTGTCAATTATAATAACTGCAGTATTTTCTTTGAAGAATCAGCCAGTTTTTTTTCAAGCATGAATTTTTCACCATGCGAGGGAGAATCCATGCTGGAAAAACCACCGATTGATTCCTCAAAGAATACTACAACTCAGAATCTTGTGTAGGTATAGCTGTTTACTTAATTGTAATATGTAGCTGTAGAACTGATTTTGTTGATTGATTTGATGAGCGCAATGTTATTTGATTTGATGAGCGCAGTGGTAATTCAAAGTCTGCTACAGTTCTGCCGTGATGTAGATAACCCCCCTGTGCTGTTTACTTCATCGCAATTTTTTTATACAAATTTCACCCATCATCTTTGTAGGTGTATTAAATACTGAATCAAAATTATGTGCTACCCAAGTTTTAAAAATGCGTAGGTTGCCTTGCTAGAAATCATTTGTGAGGATTAATATTGGTATGGTGCCTGACAGTTCAGTGTAATTGCATTTTAGCTGGTCTATAGATTCGGTATTCCAAAATCGCACTGCCGTGCCAAGGAAGAAAGCCGTATGAATATTCGAGAGTTGCCTAATTGCCCTCGATAAAATACGTCTTTTTGATCTCACTCATGCTCATTTTTCCTTGAAGTTCTCCGATATTTTAGATTAAATTGCACACTAAATTGTCTGAATATTTTGGGAAATAATATTCACAAGTTTCTCAGTGATTTAGGTTTTTATCGAAGGAAACTTGGCAACGTCTGAAGGCTCACACTGCGTTTTTCCTCAGCACGGCAGTGCAGCCGATGCATATTCACTGTGGTGGCGATTTTGCAAGTCGGCAACACTGTAACACCGTTGCCTAAATCCAAAATCATAATTACAAATATCGATTTTAGGTGCAAACAGGCTACTCTGCTGAGCTAATCGTAAGCAAAAGCGCCGTATGTGCATTTGATTGTCGCCAAATTTCATCCATTTAAAAGTTTATTTTTCAGGAGAGTAACGATACATTGTTTTCGAAACCCAATTAATTTAGATGTAATTGAGAAGATGATGCTCTGAAAAATTGGCGGAAAAATGTTCACATATTTCCCTGAAAATTCGCATTTTATCTGAGGAAATTTGACAACGTCTGATAGTTTATACGGCGTTCTTCCCGAGCACGGCAGCACGTCACCCAGAATTGATTGTCTTACGTACATTTAAATTGAAGTGCCATAGTGCGATAGTGTTACCAAATTGCCAGTGGATCTTAGCAGTGGAAGTAATGTCCTTCTTGCTGTTTCTCTTCTTGAATTTTTGGGTTCAAATAGTCTAACGCGCGATGACCGCAGAAACTTTTTCCAATTTCTTGGAATAATTGCGGGACTGTAGGAAGTTAATGACGTGATGTTTTTAGGCAAGCTTCTTAGAACGTGCCAATCAATACCCAATATACTCTCTCGTCAACTTTGTCTCATTATTAATGAGGATTTCAAGTCGATGTATTAAGTCTATTGTCTGTTTTACCGTGCTTCGCTGCCGTGCTAAGGAAGAACGCCGTCTGATGAGCATTCCAGAGATGCCAAAATCTAAATAAAATGTACATTATTGAGGGAGGTTATGAATATTTTTCCTTGAAATTTTCAGGAACTTCAGATCAAAATACGAACAAAATTCCCTGAAAAATTGGAAGAAAAATACTTAAAAGTTTACCATGGAATTCGTGTTATATCAAAGATAATTTGGCAACACCTGAAGGTTCATACGGCGTTTTTCCTTAGCACGGCAGTATGGACGAATGCCGCGCGCCGTATGAGCCTTCAGAAGTTGCCAGGTTTCCTTCGATGTAGTATGGATTTTCTGAGGAGTGTGTAAATGTTTTTTTCGTGGATTTCAATCGCGATTAGATTCGTAGTTCGAAGCATCAGAAAATTTTAAGACCATATTCATACTAGGGGGCTACGCCCCCTGGCCGCTACGCGGCCCAACCCCCTGAAGGCGCTCCGCGCCATCAATGGGCCGCTTCGCGGCCCTATTTTTACCCTCCTATCGGTGTTAGTTTTATTTTTCCCCTAAAAAATTACGATGTGAGGTATACTTTACTTTTAGAATGAAATAATTTTTGGTTTTGATGAATGAAGAAACAAATCTTTTTTTTGAAGTCTAACGGACGCGTTTTGGAATGACTGCTTGATGAAATATTGCAGTAAAACAACGAACATTGATAATCAGGTAAAAGTTAATTATAACTGGGGACGGGGATCGAACCCACACCTTGATCTTAGAGGAAGTATCCGACGTCTTTGACGACTCGGCCACCGCTTGTCTTTAGGAATTATGGGCGAATCTTGTGTAGATAAGTGTAGAGCTGATGCGCAGGCTACACAGCTACTGCGCAACCTCCTCGACCACTGCGCATCCTCCCGCGCATAGCGGTAGCAGTCTCGGAGCATTCTGAAAATTCACTCACTATTATAACGTGATTGTAAAAAAACCTGGGTCCTATTTCCAAAATCTGAATAGAGCGGGCTCATCTAGGGCCAATTACCCGTCGATTTACGCAAAAATTATGGAAATCGGCCCGGTAGAACGCTCAAACGAACTATGACAAAAAGTATAAATTTACATTGTTTAAATGGGAGAATTCGCAACTTTACCACGTAATATAAAAAAACCTGGGCCACATTTTGAAAATCTGAAAAGAGTTGGCTAATCTACAAACAATTGTCCGTCGATAGCCGCAAAAATCATGAAAATCGGCCCGGTAGAACGCTGGAACTAAGCGTCACCAGTTTCGCAAAATTAGGAGGTCTTGGAGCTTATAGTATAGATATCTCCCCCGAAATGAACATTGTATCGGGGGATATTTGGCATCCCGCAAGGGTTCGCACGGCGTTTTTCCTTAGCACGGAAATACTGTCGGGGGCACTTTCGTATTTCACAATAGGGAAAGCTGTTACGAATCTTTTGGCTTACTATATTCGGTCGTATTTATGCTAAAAGGAACTATGTCGCACGCAAACCCTTATGCACATAGTTCCTTCCAGCATAATTTATGCTAAAAGGAACTATGTCGCACGCAAGCCCTATGCACATAGTTCCTTCCAGCATAAATACGTTCATTTCATGTTCACTGGGGAAAAAACACATTGGATCCAGAGTCCAGACTCCTTAAAACATCGACAAGAAAAAATACTCTTGATTCAATCAGAAGATCAAGAACCAAGCCTCTTAATTTGAGCGGATTTCCTTTTGATTTAAGCTTAAATCTGATTGAATCAAGAGTCATTTTTCTTGTCAATGTTTTCAAGAGTCTGGGCTCTGGATCCAATGTGTTTTTTTCCCCAGTGAACATGAAATGAACGTATTTATGCTAAAAGGAACTATGTCGCACGCAAATCCTATGCACATAGTTCCTTCCAGCATAAATACGTTCATTTCATGTTCACTGGGGAAAAAACACATTGGATCCAGAGTCCAGACTCCTTAAAACATCGACAAGAAAAAATACTCTTGATTCAATCAGATTTAAGCTTAAATCAAGAACCAAGCCTCGTAATTTGAGCGGATTTCCTTTTGATTTAAGCTTAAATCTGATTGAATCAAGAGTCCTTTTTCTTGTCAATGTTTTCAAGAGTCTGGACTCAAGATCCCATGTGTTTTTTTCCCCAGTGTAGGTGAACGACGTTGTCCTAGCGCAAGATGGCATCTGTCCTAACATCAGAATTGCGGAGCTTCTCTCAAAAAGGACTCCCTCGATATGGTAAAGGAACAAAACCGCCTGACTGACAATTCTGGCATAAATGAGTTGGCGATTTTACCGCATTCTAAAGTGTAAAATTCGCAAGCTGATGCTTTTAATTTTCCCCCCAATTTAGATGGAGATCGTCGTACTGGCGCTGCAATGTATGAATAAATTGCAAATCTGACCTAAAAATTACAAAACTGGCAAAGTTTTCTCTTGGTCCTGCAAAATTTTCAGTCGGCAGATATGCGGTATGCTTCCTTAGCCATCATAGCCATGCTAGTCTATTAGAACTCAGCATTTAAACATGACTCTGTTACCAGAGCGACTGACCCATTGTTAAAAAAACAAAAACAAAAAAAACAATTGATGCTTTTTAACAGTCGTAGAATGTCATTTAACGCAAAGTAACGCTTTCCTGTGGCGTTGATGAAGTGCGTGATTGTGTTTTTGGGCAGAGAAACACCGATATGCGTATGGGTACGCGTTTATAGATGGTTATTCCACCCAACAACAAGTCTCAAGATGAAGTGACCTTTTAATTGATGGGAAATACATTTGCTTTGTACTAGCACTTGTATAGATAATTCCTCCATACGGTAACCACTCTGTCTCGAGGGTAAAAATTCAATTGACATGAATCAATCGAAAAATATAAGCGTGAACCGATCGGCGTGATTCGATCAACAAACCCGTGAATTGATCGAAAAAAGTCGTGAGTTGATCGAAAAATCCGTGAATCGATCGACAAACATGTTAGTCGATTGAATCGGTGTCGATCGGTTCACGATTTCGTTTTTCGATCGAATCTGCGTCGATCGGTTCACGTTTTCACTTTTCAATCGATTCATGTTGATCGAATCCAAACTCCATCTCGGTTTGACCACACTACGCAAAACTTAAATTCTTTAGCCGAGCGATTGAGGGGTGCACTTACCGTCACTATCAGCGATATCCAAGAAGACGATAAATTGAACGGACAAAATGGGATAAATAAGCTTTAAAACCCCGTACATATGCAAAAAGGTGGTTATTTCAGAGTATGCCGCAATGGACCACTAGACAAGGTACGAATTTCAGCATTCTGATACATGTTTCTTTGATGAAAATTACCTTTCTCCCGATCACTTCAAAGCAAGATCACACATCAAAGTGATCGGGAGAAAGGTAATTTTCATCAACATAATGCAGCCCGATAAAAATAAGTTCAACTTTAAACATGTTTCTTTATCAAAATTGCACGTAAAACACGATACGCACAACGAAAATTACCAAAATCAACTCCTGACGAAGATATTTAATGATTCTTGATGCGTGAATTCAAACCTCCCGCTCATGAAAACTCAATGCTCTACGTGATTCACATTGCGCGCTAAACGTTATCATGACAGTCTTTGCAATATAAAAATCTGGCAACCTCAATCTTGACACTTTGGCTCAGCTATAGCAAATTACTTATAGTTTGAAAAACACATGGTGGGAAATGAAGATTGCTGAAACCGTTGTAGTGCGTGATTTGACTTACGTAGAGCTTTGAGTTTCTTGTGAGCCGGCAGTTCAAATTCCTCGTAACCAATGTGAAATACAAACGTTAATATCTACGTTAGGAGTTGGTTTCCGTAATTTTCGTTGTGTGAATCGTGTTCAACGTGAAGTTCTGGTTAAGAAACATGTATCAGAACGCTTAAATTCGTACCTTGTCTAGTGGTCCATTTTAGAGCTGGGAGTGTGCGGGAGGCTTTGGTAAAAGTCAAGTATTTTATGTTTCTCCTTTTTTCGCACGACAATTGAACATAAAATGTTAAAAGAGACTATGTGTATAGGGTTTGCGTGCAACATAGTTCCTTTTAGCAAAAATGCGTCCAATCCGTCGTTCCCCCCTTGAGATAAGTGAAAAAACGTAACTACATTTCAGCATTGCCAAATTTCCTCTCTTAATTGACAATTGTAGCTGAAGAAGTGAAGAATCATTTGGCGTTTCTAACTGCAAATTTCATTGATTTTTCATCATCTCGTGCGAAAGTTAGAAAAATTTTGGAAGAAAATCGCACGGTTGCATTCTCGTATAGAATCGAAATGTTTGGGTTAATTTATAGAACCTTGAAATGGATGTACCTTCCTGAAACACGAATTGGTTTTTCACTTTGCGGACAGCGGGCTGATTATTGAAAGTGATAGACAAAACGATAGACGAAGGAGTCATAGAGAGTATGGGGCGATCCTTTTGGTTAAAATGGTTGGTTGTTGCAGAGTAAGGGAGAAAATGATGGACTAACTATAGAGTCTCTCTTGTGTTGCCGTTAGTTAGTCTATTACCTACCTCCTTTGTCCATTGCAGTGACCCGCTTCCGCCAATAGGATCCCTCCATATCCCGTATCCCGTTTGTCTTCTTTGTCTATAGCTTTGTCTGTTAATTTCAACAATCGGCCCGCAGGCGCTAAACTTCTAGGAGTTCTTCTATATAGAGCCTTCTCCTAAAAAGGTTGTAAAGGGACAATAATGTCGCCGAGTTTTCCATAATATAATGTTTGATGTCATTCAGTGGACGTTTTTGAATTGTTCGGCTAGGTCCAGGGCCGGATTTAGGGGGTGGCCACATGGGCCGCGGCCCATGGCGGCAAATTTTGCAATGTTTTTAAATGTAGATGTATAAAAAAATCGGATTTAGAAAAAATAAAAATTACAAACGAGAAAAGGCGACAAAATCTCTCATTTCCTGAGAGTATAGTAATTTCTAATTTTGTCGTCTTTCAGTAATACAAGAGATAGCACCTTTAATTAGTCGAGTTTAATTTGGCGCGGCTTAGAAAGAAATGATGACGAGGACTTAAAGAAGAAAAGCAGAAGCCCTCGGCGCGGCGGTCGGCATGTAACACATATTAGCGCCTACAAGACGGCATGAATACTTCACGCATTGCATCCAACACAGTGCGGACACTGCGGTCAGCGTGAAACGCATAGCGCCTACAAGCCTGCGTGAATACTTCACGCATTGCGTCAAACACACTGCGGTCAGCAGCGGTCGGCGTGAAACGCATAGCGCCTACAAGGCTGCATGAATACTTCACGCATTGCGCCAAACACAGTGCGTTCAGCGCGCGCGGTGGAAGTTAAAATTATTAAACCACATTATGTTTGTTCTTTCATAATTTTTTCGTTCATTTCTTATAAATGGAAGGCCTTGTCCACACAGAGATAGGTTTACGGAATTTAACTTTCGCGCAAAGTTTCGTGAACTTTTGCTAATAGTGTTGACAGGGATATCGCAAAAAATGTGTCCAACACGAGTAAACGCGCCTTTTGCACCTCTCCCCCTCCGGCACTTTAACTTGATGGGTTTTATTGATGTTTCATAACGAATGAGAAGGGGGCGGCAAAATACAGGTGGCCCATGGGCGGCAAGTAGGTAAATCCGGCCCTGGCTAGGTCCCTACCTATCCTGTTGATAGACAAGGGAAATGTGTTGGAAAAGGTGGAAAATAACTTGTATTGACGGTTTATTTGCGTTGAGCTAATTTGAAAGAGGAATGAACCTAGTGTCTCAAACGCACCTGTGTCAATCCATTTGGAATAATCCCTGTTTGTGGAGGCAAGATCAGTGGCGTGGCGTGCCTCGCGATTTATCGATTGCCTACAAGTTAAACCTTTGGCAAGGGATCGATGAACAGGGTTCTCGCAATGAATACCTCAAAAATCGATTCTTTACCATAGCTTCAAATGGGGAAATATCGATAATCGATCACTCTCGCTGCGCCATACAGGTATACGTAAGATGGTGAATAGGTGGTTTATTATATGGTTTTAGGTCCTCGTTTTTTTGCGCGGCATTTCTCGAGATTTCAGCTGCCGTGCTAAAGATAAACGCCGTATGAACATTCGAGAGTTGCCAAGTTTCCTTCGATAAAATGTTTATTTTTTAGGAAAGTTAGGTATGAATATTTTTCTTTTAAATTTTCAGAATCTTTAGGTGAAATTGCAAACAAAATTATCTGACAAATTGGAAGAGAAATATTCATAAGTTTGCCCGGAAGTTCGCGTTTTATCCGAGGAAATTTGGCAACGCCTGGAGTTTCATACGGCGTTTTTCCTTAGCAAGGCAGTTAGAGCCTCCAAAAAGAGTAGCAGTTATCTGTGAAGAAAGAGGTCTTATCTCACCGAGTAAATCTTGCCAAGTGGCGGGCCAAAAAAATCCAATTTTCAGTTCTCCATCACAAGAACACCATTTCGCTCATAACGAACTTCTAAAGCTGTTCAGTTCATACGTCGTACATATGCGTATTTTAATCCAACTACTCAATCTGAGCCTTGATAATGAAATCATGAATTGAATCGATCAAAAGGTTAAATTAAGTTTACGTGTATGCATGCTCCGTTTTTAGAACTGTAAATGTGAGATCTAATCAGGTTTCACTTTTCGTTGTAGGTAGGTGGTTTTCGTGACAGATTTTTCATGAACTTTTCTCCTAGCAGTGGCGCTAGAGTTTTAATGTTTATTTTGATGGATCCGTTGTTCCGGGCTTGCTAGGTTTTCTAAATTGAATTGACTTGTCTAGAAGTGTTTAATGCTCTTTTGTCTCGGAATTTGTGTATGGCGATTTTATCGCAACGGAGAAATGAAAGCAGGCGTAGTAGGTTAAAAGTGTAACATTATCTATGCATGTCATAAAAAAAGAAGCGATTACCGGTGAGATCTGGATATTTATCAGCGAGCTGATTATTGAAATTCATAGACAGAGCGATTGACATAGGGAGTATGGCGCGATCCTACTGGTTGAAATTGGTGGTTCCTATCGACTAAGGGAGAAAATGATGGACTAACTGTAGGGTCATTCCATGACAAATCAACAAGGCTTGTTACCACTCCGACTCGGATGTCCAAGATTTTTTTTTTTTTTAAAGTAATCCACAGGTCAATATACCTAAGGAAAATCCCAAATTTTCAGTCTCATATCTTCAATACTTCTTGAGAAAACAATTCTTCAAGTTTTATGGCCCTTTCTAAAAATGCGTTCTCCAAACTCGGAGATCGGGAATGTCTCGTGTTTAAATGAACCTCAAAAATTTTGAAGTTTTACAGATTTTAAGGTGAAATTTGGCACACTCATCCGTGTTAGTATGCATTTTAAGGGGAAAATTCTCAAATGAACCAAACTCATTCGGGAGGGCCAACCGAGCTGAAGATACGCCCTTTTAGCCCTAATTTCTAACGCTGGAAACTAGTTTTCTTTAAAAAGGCATACCAACCAAAGCTAACGTTATATTGCCAATTTTTTTTCTTTCTTATTTTTGTAGATCAACTTAAGAGTGTGCTCTAACTTATTGGATGATACAAATCGTGGGTATGCAGCTTCTTCTTCGGTTTATCATGCTGTTAGCAAAAAACACTCAAAAGATTTTTAACAAGAAGTAATTTTTTGATGCTGGTTGTCCAAGGGTGGATTTTATGTTTCGGCTTTTCGATTATAAAATGACTGACACCCCCCCCCCCCCCAANAAGAAAAGTCGCGTTTGGTGTGAAGCGAACGTGCAAAAGATTTTCATCAGGATCGTAGCATCCTAAGGGGTGCTGCTGTGTCCGACAAGTTTTCAAGCGGGAACTTCGAATTTCGAAAAATTGCGTTTTTTCGTCTTTTCGCATATTTTTTCCCTCTTTTAAAATGTTAAGCAATACGGCTTTCAAATTTTTGGAAGTAATACACCTTATCGGGTACTTCAGAGAAAAATATCGCAATTTACTTCGCCTCTTTTAAAATGCCCTGTCTCCTCCTCCAATTAGCCACATCGTGCGATTTCGCCGATTTTTCGTGATCAGCTCCCTGCATTTGCCTTTTTTCAACCCGCCTTCTTATAACTCCGTTCGTACACAACTTTGAGGTTCTAAAAGTGGTTTCATTGGTTCCCTCTTGAAATTAACCGCTGGAAGTAGACCACAAAATTAGTAATGTGACGAAAATAACATCAAAATCGGCAGTTTTACCTAGTCAAGAATTTCATGTCCGACCCCTAGTAGACTCGATCCATCGTGCGACGCCTCAGCAAAAGAAAATAAGAAAAACGATTAATACTTAGAGACGCTCGCTCGTGTTTTTCTCTTTCCTGAAGTGATCATGATTGACACTTGTGCTATGTCAAGGAAAAACGCCGTGTAAGCCTTCAGGCGTTGCCAAATTTCCTTTAATTAAACACGAATTTCATGGTCATCCTATGGATATTTCCCCTCTAATTTTTTTTTTTTTTAGATAATTTTGTTCGCATTTTCACCTGTAGTCCTTGAAAATCCCAAGGGACAGTATTCATAATTTCTTTAAAAATTATAATTTTATCTTAGATCATTTGGATTGAATTTTGCAAAAAGGAACCATTAGCATTGCAATGTTGCTAAGATTGTGCAACTTCTTTTGTCTCGGAGGAAAACCCCGATTATCCATTAAAAGTCTCTATTTTACTCGCTAAAAACTGTAAATTTAAGACAAAAATTACCATGTAAATTTCATAGTTTTTCACGATTTCCGCAATTTTATCGCAAAAGATGAAGTTGCTTAATCTTAGCATCGTTGCAATGCTAGTGGTTCCTTTTTGCAAAATGCAATCCATTTGGCGACTCTTTAAGTGTTCATACGGCGTTCTTCCTTAGAGTTCCTTTATACTGAGAGTTAAGACAACACCCCCCCCCCTCATGGAGTCACAAACGGGAATAAAGATTACCCAAATTTCAGGGAATTTTTAAAAGTCAGGGAAAACCTGGAAATGTCAGGGAAAAATCCGTAAGTCACCTTTCTTTTGCTTTCTAAGGGAAGTTTGACGTTTCGAACAACCAATTCGCACGAAAACTATCTGTAATTATGCCATTTTCACCATCTGGCATATCTTCAATTGTCAGGGTATTTCGCCAAACGTTTTAGGGAAATCAGGGAAATTTCAGGGAAATTCATCTTCTAAATTCTATGGCAACTCTGTAAACTGAAAATTTTGATGTTAATTTCTTCACATTTTAATTGTGTGGGTGCTTCTTGAAGGAAATATTACGAGAAAATGAACGGAACCAGTTTAAATCCTCAACGTTCCGCAATAATATCAATGTGAATCTTCAGTGTTTCCCCTTTCCTAGACTCCTTCCATCGACTTTTCTATTATCCGAGCGCCGCGCGCCGCTGGTGAGGCGGCTAGTGTCAGAAGTCAAAACGCCTTCAACTCCGTGCATATGCAACACGGACATCCATGGAGTTCGAATAGTTGCATCCAGGCGTCATAAAGAATTTCATCCGTCGCGGTCGCATGCGACACAATATGACAAGCTTTATTGTTTCTTTTGCACCTCAGCTCTATTCCAGCGTTGCCTACTGTATGGATTTCACTCAAAGTTTTTATCGCGATATTGTCACTTCTCTAAGAAATGCAATACTTTAATAATTTACAACTTTTCCGGCCTGCAAAATCGCAATTTTTTTTTCTTCTTCTTTTTTTTCAGCATGATACGTAGACTTTCCTTTGGGCTACTTTATTAAGTCGTGTTTCGGTTGGGTTTTTTTTTCCTTTTGGGAAACCAATTTTGACGTTCAAGTGCAACATTTTGTACGAACAATCGCGAAGAATTACATGGAGTTTGAACAAAAACGATGTCCATGATTTTTGGAATAAATGAATTCTGACAGGAAATGCGTAAAGTCACAAGGCTAAATACGCGCATATGATTTCCTAGGTGCAACGGCGGAACTATTGTAGAATGAAGGCTAATTATGTTAGTGAAAGTTATATTCTGTTCTGTTCTTTCTTTCCTGAAATGTGAGCTGCGTGTAGTTTTATTTCTAGTCCCTGAGTGACACTTTAAGTTGTACTGTGGACGTTACCTAATCTGATGAGTTTGAAAACTAAGTAGCTACCCTCCAGAAACGTTCCAATCCACGCGAGAACATACAAAGCTGAAGAGTGTTCCATTCGGTCAACGTTCAGAGGCATCAACGTGCTCTTCATCCTTTACATGGATTTTGCAATTCAGCTCGTCGCCTCCCGCACGAAGAAACCTAACTCCATTCCAAGGTTGCCACTCTCACTCAAAAAATTCAACTTTTTACAAGAATGTACCTGCGCAATTTTTGTCTAAAATTTCCCTGATATTTCTTAGATCAGGAGAAAAATCACGGAGGTTTTCAGTTAGAAATGCCCAAGGCGCTCCGGAGAAAGTTAAATTTACGAGAAGTATGGCATCATTGTAATCTAGTTACGATCTTTCGTAAGGAAGGTGACGAGTTTTTCAAAATTCGATGCTCAGGAAAGCTCGTTTTGCGGAAGGCAATTCCATTCCATTGGCCTGGAAAGTCAGGGAACCCTTTAGAAATTGCAAGGAACCACGCGAATACCGTCAGGGGGAATAAATCGCCTAAATTGTCATATCTTCGAGAAGATTCGCCACTTTTTCTCCCGGTAGAACTACAAAAAGAAAAAAAAAAAAAAAAAAAAAAAAAAAAAAAATACCGTCAGGGGGAAAAATAGCCGGAAATTGAAAACTGAAGTATTTGGTCATTATACTATGAACGAATTTTGACGTGCGAATGCATTTTTCTTTATTTTAATAACACGTAGAACACGGTGCGCACATCTAAAACCCATTATTTAACTTAAAAACCACGGAATACGCAGTTCATAAAGCGCAACTTCGTCGAAAATTTCAAACGCCTCGGTTTCGCGCCGAACTGAAACCCGTTTTTGGCAATTTCCATTATTTGCTCTTCTGGCCACAGTATTGGGGTCACGAATTCCCCACTCTAAATTTTTTTTTTTTTTTTTTTTTTTTCGTAGGAATGGATGTTTTTCTCCCTTACGAGGTTTTCATCTAGTCTACTTGTAGCAACTTTAGTAATTAACCGCGTGTGAATAAATGCAGTAGACTGTAAATATTCAGACAGTAACTGTTGTCTCTGTCCTCAAGATCTACCGCTGAGTGTCGTAACACAGCGGGAGGAATTGAGTTTTTTTGATCAGATTACGTTTGATAGCCCTTTTTCAGGCATAATTGATGATTTATCAATGGGCCACTAAGCTACGAACGAATTTTGACTTGCGAATACATTTTTCTGAAAGTAAATGACGCGTAGAACACGATGTGCACATTGATAACACGAACAAATAACTCGATAACCGAGAAATGCGCAGTTCAAATCGCTCAACCTATACGCCAGAAAACGCCCCGGTTTCGCACCGAACCGAATGATGTCATCCGGCGGTAACCAGAAGCGAGCACGGGTTTCTACGACTTCTGCCAAATGTCTATCTACTCCTTGTATGTGAGAACAATACTAAAAACGGAATTTTACCTTCATAATTCAAGAATCGAATCTCATTTATGTCATCTGTAGTAAAGAAGCAACAATTTTACATTGACATGTTTTATTATAGCGAACATCAGTTGAAAATGGGAAAAGATCGCGAGTTGACTACCGCAGTCAGTAGGTACATCACAACCGTTAGTGTACCGCCGTTCGGGTGCGTTTGAAAGGTCTCGCAGTTTTTGGATTTCGGCTCCATAAAACTGCGGAAAAATCTCTACATAATCCACTCACCTAGTAATTTCGGAATATTAAATAAAATAATCAAAGTTCAATGACCTATTAATGAATTTGTAAATGTGTGCTTGTTTTAAGCAGCGACTCATGGCAAAATGTTAACTGCCGTGCTAAGGAAAAACGCCGTATGAACCTTCAGGCGTTGCCAAATTTCCTTTGTTAAAATGCGAATTTTCTGGTAAACCTATAGAAATTTTCCTTCCAAATTTTCAGGTAATTTTGCGCGCAATTTCACCTAAAGTTCCTGAAAATGTCAAGGAAAATTATTCATAACGTTCCGCACAAATGAACATTTTATCGAAGGAAATTTGGCAACTCTCGAGTGTTCATACGGTGTTTTTCCTTAGCATGACAGTCTGGCCGTGTTGCCGCCATGTCTGTGCTCTAGTGTGTTACTGCCGCGCTAAGGAGGAACGCCGTATAAACATCCGAGAGTTGCCAAATTTCACCGGATAAAACATGTATTTTTGAAGAAAGTTTTGTTTATTTTTCCTTGAAATTTTCAGATATGTTAGATTCAATGCCGAACAAAATTGCCTAACAATTGTGAAAAAAAATATTCACAATTTTCCCAATAAATTCGTTTTCATTAAAGGAGATACGGCAACGGCCAATATGGAGGCTCATACGGCGTTTTTCCTTAGCGCGGGAGTTAAGAGCCCACTGAAAAAAAAAGAAAAAAACAAACCACATTGGATCTAGAGTCCAGACTCTTAAAAACATCGACAAGAAAAAATACTCTTGGTTCGATCAGATTTAAGCTTAAATCAAGAACCAAGCCTCTTAATTTGAGCGGATTTCTTTTTGATTCAAGCGTAAAACCGTTTGAATCAAGAATTCTTTTTCTTGTCATTGTTTTCAAGAGTCTGGACGCTAGATCCAATGTGTTTTTTTTTTTTTTTTTTCCAGTGCCCTGTATTTGATTTGTGTGTTTATGGGAAAAAATGAATTTAGAAGTGGAGGAAACTAATTTGTCGTATTGTGTTTGTGTTGCAGACAATGAAGTACGAAATCGCGAACGCCTCCGAGTTCCTGATGAAGATGATCCGAGCGAAGAAACACGGGCTGACGGAAGAACAGCTGCTCCAGCTGCGGAGCTCCATCCAGCGGGTCCTCAACCTGAGGTACAGGGACCACTGGTTCCCGGAGAGCCCCTTCAAAGGCTCCGGATACCGCTGCATCCGCATCAACGGGAACCTGGACCCGGCCATCATCCAGGCGGCCAACGAGATCGGCATCTCGAAAAGTTACCTCACGGCCCTCTTCCCGCGGGAGCTCACCATGTGGGTGGACCCCAGGGAGGTGGCCTACCGGATCGGGGAGTCGGGGAGCATCTACGTCTACTGGCGGGATCCCCGGCAGTTCAAGGGACAGCCCAGCAAGTTCAACTACGTCCAGGGCCCCACCAACTCGAGCGACTCGAGCAGCTACATGTCCTTCGTCCCCGGCATCACGCGCGGCGACATGGCCTGCAACTACTCCCAGTACAACAGGCCCATCCAGTTCAACAAACCCGTCGCCTTCAACTATCTCAGATAATGTGATTGTTAAACTCCCTGGAGGAAGCGTTTTTATCGGATTTTAATCGCCGCTCCCCGAGTAGAGTCTCGCGCTGGCCACTTAGCCGTGTCCGTAGACCGAGCGGTAGACCGAGGAGATAAAGGGAAAATGAAGCTATCCTATTGGTTGAAACGGGTCAACTCCACAGCGTTAAGCGGAATGGAACAAAGTCACATCAGCGTCTGCGAAATTTCATTTTTTACTTGAAAATTGTTGTGGGGATTTCTGCCCGGTCACTTTAGCAACTGCTCATGTAGCTTGGTTCCATTCTGCTAAACGCGGTCCAACTGAACTACATTTTTGCGATTAGGAACTAAGATTTCTGGCTCATCCTTTAGAACACTAATGTGCACAGGGAAGTCAACTGTTCATACGTGGTTTCTTAACTGAGCTGGAAGTTGTGACTCCTAATTTCAAAACGTAGTCCAACTATACTGCCGTCATAAGGGAGGACGCCGTGTGAGCCTTCAGACATTTGCCAAATTTCATTTGAATAAATACGACTTTATTCGGAAAGTTGTGAGTATTTTTCTTCCGATTTTTCAGACAATTTAGGTCGCAGTGCTATCTAAAATATCAGAATATTTCAAGGAAAAATATGCATATTTTCCTCCGAAATTCATTTTTTTTTCAGGTGAAATTTAGCAAGTTTCAGATACTCTTACGGCGGTTTTCCTTAGTACGGCTGTATACGGTGCTTCCACCAATAGGATCCCTCCATTTTCCCGTTGTCTTCTTTGTCTATCGCCTTGTCTATGGATTTCGATTAACGAGCCCGCAGGCTGACTCCGGGAGCATCGTTTTTAGGTGTATCGCGTTCTTATCCTAATCCTCTTATTTTAAGTCGCTTTTATAATCTTTGTACTTTTTTCTTTGTTTGCAACCGCGAGTCCCCCGCCCCCTCTTCTCGAGTGGAAACCATCACGATCGGAGATGCCCACCTTTTTACGATCTCATATTGCCATGCTACGTTGCGCGAAACCACCCAAGTCAAGGACCAAATGTGTGGTAATAGCAACTTTAATTATTAAGTGTTCTCTGTGTATAAATTTATATTGATCTGTGATTGTATTTTATTAAGTGCGGCATCTCTGGTCCCCCCCCCCCCCCCCCATTGGCCCTATTCAGTGAATCGGCTTTTCACTAATTTTTTTTTTCTTTTCCTTTTTTAGTCGCCTCCAATCACCCTCTTTAATTTGTCTAGCCGTTCCGCCCTGCTCCCTGATCCCACCCGATATCCCATCAATCCACGATTGGAATTTTTCTGGTTCGATTTCGATTACTCAAAAGGTAAAGTCCGTATCTTAAGTCACTCTATGTTGTGTTTAACATATACCTCTAAGAAGTTCTGTTTCGCCCGTCAGTGGCGAGGCGTAAATTGCGATGTATCGATTGTTGTTCCCATTTAAACATGTGGTAAAGAATCGATTTTCAAGGTGTTCGTCGTTAACACCCTGTTAATCGATCCTTTTCCATAGTTTTAAACGGCGGTCAATCGATATATCGCAAAGCACGCCACGCCACTGATGTCCAATCCCCCTCCCTTCGAGATTCAATAACTTTTCATCGTAGGTATTGAATCACAATTAAATGAATTGATTCTATTAATTCACTCATTGTATGTAACTAAATTTTTTTGCGTCTGACTGTCTGGAGTCATCTTCGGATGTTTCATTTCGCCTCCCCCAAGTTTTGAAGTCTCTGTGTGTATCAATTTCGACGCCAACTATCTTCTTTTAAACAAGAAGGGAGGGGGACCTAAAATGTAGAGCTGTGTCTCTATTTCATCGCTTGGTGTATTTAATTTCCATATCCCTGTTTTTTCTTTTTTTTTTCTTTTCGTGAGCTTTTTTTTAGTTTTAGAAAACCTGACAAAAAATTAGTGCCAGGGATTAATATTGTACTTCTCTCCGCGATTTCCACTTTGGAACTCATGTTAATCAAAATTTATGCCCCTCTGTTATTCTCAATGTGCACAAGAGTCGATTTGTATGTCTCCAGTCCTTGTTCAGCAATTTTTCTCCCAAGTAAAAGAAAAAAATCTCCGTAATAATCGTTGTAAACTAGCTCGTCAAAAAAATTTAATGTTGAATTCGTTCTCTTCGGCACCCAGACCATTCCATCTTCATTTCGCAGTCTTCTGATCACTTGGCAAATGGCAGATATCAAGCCTTTGCATACATGTCTTCATGAAACTTCTTTTTATCGGCCTGATTCTTTGGATCACATTTTGCTGTAAGAATTACTATTTCCGACTCTCTTCTAAAAGAACGTATGTGCGATTAGTTGTCTTATGTGCTTAGGTCCTTTTGTAGGAGTCGAAAAGTAATAGTTCCTTATCGCAAGATGTATTCCAATTCAATATTTTAGTCGTTGAATACGGTGTCTGTAGCTGAAAATTAGCCGAGTAGCCAGGCTATTTGATCCATCTTATCATCACCATTTAACTGTATCAGTCAATTGCTCTACCTTCTATCTCTGCCTGGTGTCACAGCGAAGGAGTGAAAATATGATCCCTCCCTACAAGTTGATGTTATGAATCGATGGATGTCAAAATCCAACTTCTCTATTATAGGAATATATGCCACGCATGTACTTTTATAAATCTTAGGGCGCATATCCGAGTGGTTAGGAGTGGATATGGCTCTTTTTTATTTAGATACGTTCAAATAATGGACATGGGTTTTAACATCTATGGATTTATTTACACTTGCACCAGGCATGTTGGAAATGTCTCTTCCTACAAAGACACGCCTGTGTCCTTGAGCTTTGAATAGTCCTTTTGCTAATCGGCATCTGCTTTTATCACCTTTAATTGCTGTTCGTGTATTTGTATAAGTCGGGATGTCACTATTAGTTGTTTAACTGGCATATTTGTAAATATTGTACACCTAGAGTAAGTCTCGTTTCAATCAGCGGCGGTTTTTCAAGTTGGCAACACTGTTTTTATTCCGTTTAAATCCACTAAAAATATCGATTTTAGGTGAGGCAGACTGCCTCATCATGAATAGATTTTTTTACGTGCGTTCAAATGGAGGAGAAACAGTATTGCCAACTTCAAGGATCGCCTCTGGTTTCAATCTCTGTGATACTACGCTGCAGCTCTGTAAATTTCGTTTAACATTAATCGAACTGAGAAAAGGAAGTTATAATAGAATCGATGACATCTATTCGTCTATTTTTTTAAAACTTGTTGATTAGTCATTATAATTTACTGTTGGATACTGAAATAATTTAATGTACGCTCAGGGAAGTGCTCTCATTTTGAGGATGTGATCCAAGCAGTGGCGATTTCGCACTTTGGCAACGGTGTTTTCCCTCCATCTAAATCCATTTAAAATACCGATACTCTTGGTGGGGCTGTCCTGATTCACCAAATGTCGATTGTTTTGCATGCATTTAAATGGACGGAAAACGCTGTGGCCAACTTTGAGGAATCGCCTCTGGACCTAAGTTCTGGGAGCTATCAGCTATTTTTATTTCGAGGTCCGCAGCCAGTTTCACTCCCGAACCTCGCCGTTGAACATTTGATTTTGACGGCATTTTGCATTATGCAACAACCATTTACGGCTCATTCATAGAAGCGACCATTGTAGAAGGAGAGTTATGACTCATTTATGTTGTTTTAAAAATAAGCCTGAATTAGTACTTCCATATCGCAGAATGAAGTCCAACTGTCATAAATACTGATTCTCTTTTCCGTTGTTGATAAAAAAACGAACAGAACCTCAAGAGAGGTTTCGAACCTCGAAACAAAAATCGCTGGAATTGAACTCCGAAACCTACAGGAAAGAAGAGAACCTAATATCTGAAGTGTGGGCAATGAATGCCAGTTCTGATTACTTTTTTAAACCTTTTCCAATCGGAAAATTGGACACTTCCTCAAAATGACACCACTCGCCTCAAATCTCTCCTGATAACTGTAAATTCGATAGGTTCTGTACCCCTTTTTGTGATATTAATCCATTAGCTTGCACACTCGAATATGATTTGTTTGGGTAATTGCTGCGTTACTTTACTCGGCACTGAAGACTTGGCGTTTCACAAATCACTCGAAATCCATCCTGGGTCGGGAACGTCCGATTCTACAGAACTTTCTCGTACCTCCCTCATCGTTCTGATTTCTTAATTTTGTTGACGCGCTCTGACACATCGCAGCAATGACATTTTTTCTTTGATCTTAATTTTTCACCTATATTTTGTTCGAGACTCGTTCCATTTTTCAAACTCCGATCCGAGACAAGTCATTGCTGCGGCTAGTGGCTATCCGTGACATTTGGCAACACCGTTTTCCCCTCCTTCAATGCATGTAAACAATCGATTCTTGGTGCACCAAAAATCGATATTTTTAATAGATTTAAGCGGAGGTAGAACAGGGTTGCCAACGGAACCATCACGGTTTCCTTCCATCTCAGGAAATATCGAGGATTCGGCCGAGTTGCTCGAATCGATAAGTCAAAAGCGCCAATGGAGTCCATTTTTCTGTTTCCCCTTTTTCTGCGACTCAATTCGAGTAGGCTGTTACTTTTCAATTATTTTTAAATTTAAATTTAGACTATCAACTCCAGTACAAATGTCTTGTCGTCCTGTGATGTCCTTTCAGAATGTATGATTTCTCATGGTCTTCTCTATCCCGCTTATCCTGTAGCCACAAGATGTGAAAGTCGCGAAGCTCCTATCTTGATCTCGAGGTTCCGAAATCTGCCGTTGTTTCTTGTAAAGACCAGTAGACACCGTTCGTTAGTCATTTTTACTGAACATTCTCAACAAGATAAAGAATGTCTCCCTAATATTTTAGGAATGACGGTTTTATTTGGAGAGATTAAATGTGGCCGAAAGTCGTCTAAGTCACACGGCGAGATGTCTGTTTTCCGACTTTCACAATCCTGTTGCTTTCCTTGCCTCCTTTGCAGTAGATTTCCTCTTAGTTTTCAATATATACAATTATACAGGAGTAGGAATGTCACTTTATAAATACGATGCTATTTCTCTCGTAATGATGAAATAGTGTGGCTTTTTCATGAAACTGTCAACCTGACCTTTTCCCAGCTGTCCACAAATCTCAATTGATTTAAATTTTATAATCTTTCAATTTGGCGTTTCCTGTAAGTTCTCTATTAAGACGTCTCAAGGGGCTTTAAGTTTTGATTGTCATGTTTATCTTCATCTGAAGCTACTTGCGCCCGAGCCTAACGATTTTTGTCTAAAGTTCAAGGATGAGGTCAACTTTTAGTTCTAGATTCAAAAATCAGGTTTTGCTTACCCTTCTGTAAGTATGAATTCTCACCCCTGTAGTCTCGGAAAATACAATTCTGAAACGATTTTTAGGCTCTGTGCACGTACTTTCAATGTCCTTGTTTGAAATTTTGTGGTGACCAATTTTTTTTTTCTCGTTTTAAACCTCACTATCTTAAGAATTCAACGATGGTAAAAGAAAACAAATACAAATCAAAATTATTATCCGCTAGCAACTGGTTTGTTCATTCTTTGGAAGTAAATTTTGGAGAAAGGTTTTTTTTTTTTTTTAAATTTTAGGAGTGCATTTCATTTTTTTAGAGGGATTTTTTCCCTCGTAAATTCCAATTCTGCGCAGATCTATTACCATCAGGATTTCAGTTTTTTTTTTCTGCAGAAGCATCGGTCACTTCAGAATCTCAAACGTAAAGTCTCCATTGTGTAATCTGTGTCTTGTAATGTTTACGAGTGTTTCAATCTCCTAGCATGTGAGATGGATTTTATTCGCATGGTCCTTGTGCATTTTTTCAACTTGAATTAGATTTTCACCCTACTGCCCAAATTTTCGCTATGTTCTCTCTTTAATGGTTTCTCTTATTTTGCTTTTAACTTCAGGTGAGATTATGTGACACCCGTGGTTTGCAACGTTTATAAACTAGATCTTATTCCTAAAATTTACGATTTAGCAGTAGATAAGTTCTCTTTTTTGACTCGATATGTATCATTGAAAATTGACTCTTAAAATTCTGAAGTTTTGCAAATTCGCTGATTTTTGTTGCTCCCTTTGTGCATCAACGCTTGCTGACCACATTTTGAAATAAGGAACTACTCTTTCTGGCCCATTCACACGAAAAATTCATCTGCATACTGAAACTTATCCTACACTTGTAGTTTCCAAAATTAGTCAGATATTGTAGTTCCTTATCGCTAAATGTAGTTCCATTTCAAACTGCTTTGATTCCCAGTTTTAGTTCTATTTCCCTTGCGATCATCATTCTCTAATATTCAATCATGAGTAAAAGTAACGACTTTTTAAGTAAAAGAAGCTTTTTTTAAGTTGTAAATCATTCTCGATTATTTCAGCTCTTATAATTCTCAAGAATATTATTTTCCTAGTTATTAAGTCTGCCTTGTTTATTTCAGTTGAGTTATAATTTTTAAATTCTGAAAATCAACAGGTAGGATATAATGGAGGCGAACAGCTACTGCTAACGAAACGTTCTTAAGATAAATTCTCACTGAAAGCATCTAAGTAAACATTAAGATATCAAAATAATTTTTCAAAAATACTTGTCTCTTTTTTAAGTTTTGTTGAAAAGTCAATAGCAGAAATACAAGTAATTGTGGCTGCAATTCTGAAATATTGAAGGAGGTTCTCCTAAACTTAATAATCAAAACATACATTCAAGCTTCGACGTGATTTTTGTTAACTTTTTGTGAGGATTTACCTTAATTATTGAGCGTTATTAAGCAAAAGAAAGCTGTCTTTCAAAAGGAGTTTTCTGAACAACGTATGTTCCAGTATAACACACCGATGCATACGGGTTTTTCGAATCTGGCTCTTTTTGTATGTAGATTCCTTTTGCTTAATGATTTCCGTTATTTTCAGTTTCATGTTCTCTACGTGGCTAATTGTCTCATTTTGCTTAGTTTTAAAATTCGATTCCACTTTTAAATATCCTTTTCCTGTAATTTTCCATGGTTTTGTTCTTCATTTACTCATGTGTGAATAGTAGTCAAAGGTGACTCATACCTGGCTGTTAGTTAATATTACTCTGTCCAAAAATTATTATTAATTTTTAAAATTCTATTTATTTTAATCGTTCTCGTTCAGATTGATTCAATGATATACAAAATAATTTATGAAAATAGTGTTTATGTCAAAATTGAGTTTTAAAAGTTTATTTATTTATAAATAATTTATTAAAAAAAAATGTAAAGAATTACAAAGATTTAAAGAAAAGAAAAAAGAAAAAAAAAGTATGTACTTTCCCCTGTATTTGCGAAGTTAAGAGTGTAATTATGGTCTTTTCAATTGGTTATAAAATTGTTAATTTGTACATTACTCAGAAATCTTACCATAAAAAGACAAACTATTTTAAGGTATTGTAGAAAAGCGATTGTGTATAATTGTACATTCTATAGCTGTATGTATTAGCACTTATATCTTATTTGTAATATTTGTATAGCTATTTTGTACATTTTAATAAGAGAAGAAAAATTAAAAATTCCAATCGTATTTGAAACTTAATCATTTTTCATTTTTTTACCATCCCGCCATCTTTCAAATGAAATTGTAAAATTAATTTACAATAAGAAGTCTATATAAGAGTGCTATAAAGAAACTATAAATTACTGTAAATCAGTTTAGAAGAACGTAGGCGCAGTATTCGAATCAAACAGACGCCATGCGCATCGTGCTATTAGTGCTCCTAAACATTTCTTATTTGCGACCAGACTGCTGCGAACCTATAAGTAGACAAACTTGAAAGAGAGAGATTATTGAAAATGATATTTTCAGCCCTCGTATTGTATTGAATGGAGAATTTGCACACAAAAATTTTATTGGTTCATCTTAAAGTGCCTAATGAGCTGAGTTTGCAGTATTTTTCATAATTTTTTCGGACATGAGAAATTGGAGAAAAATTGATTTTAAAGTGAGAAAATGTGCCGCCTTATGACGTCATCTGGCGGCATTTCCCATTTAAACACATGTATTTTAGCAGAATCGGTTATTTTGTCATATCTCATCTAATAATTGCTCAATTTTGTGAATCAGTGGTATTTTCGTGTTCAGTTCACTTAGTAAATTCCACTAAAACACGAAATTCGTCAAATTTCAGACCCTTGCAAATTCTCCATTCGTATGATTTTACAATGCTGAAAACGAAAAATTTCAGAAAATTCGCCCAATGGTTGCCTCTCGAAAATATACATTAGTGGTGGAGATTCTGAAACACTGAGACCAAGAAATGCTCTTTCTGCACGAAACGCCTCAATTACTAGGAAAATTGGACGTATTTATGCTAAGGAACTATATTAAACGAAAACCCTATGCACTTAGTTCCTTTTAGCGTAAATACGTCCCATTGGATTGCATTTTGCAAAAAGGAACCAGAAGAATTGCAATGATGCTAAGATTGTGCATTTTCATCCTTTGCAACGAAATTACTGAAACCATGAACAAATATGAAATTTACATGGTAATTTTTGCCCTCATTCAGTTTTTAGCCAGTAAAAGAGAAACTGTCAATGGATAATCATGGTTTTTTCTTCCAAGACAAAAGAAGTTGCTGAATCTCAGCAACACTGCAATGCTCTTGGTTCCTTTTTGCAAAATGCAATCCAATTGTAAATACTATTAATTCAATTTTTTGATGAATTTCTATGGCAATGTGATCCTAAGTATCTGCAGGCTGCAGGGTTGCCACGGTCAGGGCATTGCCAGGGAAAACCTGGAAACGTCATTGAAAATTACTAAAGAGTCGGAGAAAAATTGTCTATTTGTCTTGACGAGCATTAGCTTTCGAGAGTGGATTTGGCGCTCAGAACAACACGTTTTGCCCAGAAATTATTTTAAATTTTGTCTTTCTGGCCGTATGGCAATCTTTCATTGTCAAGGAATTTGACTCAAAAGTGTCAGGGAATTTAAATTTTTAAAAGTGGCAACCCTGTATCTGAAAATTTCAAGGAGAAAAATGCATATAGTTTTTTAAAAAATCCATATTTTAACAGGAGGCGGCTAAGGTGCAAAAGCCTCCCGGGCCTATTCTGCCGTGCTAAGGAAAAACGCCGTATGAACATTCGAGAGTTACCAAATTTCCTTTGATAAAATGTTTATTTATGAGGAAAATTATGAATATTTTTCCTTGAAATTTTCAGGAACTTTAGATCAAAATACAAAGAATAATCCCTGAAAAATTAAAAGAAAAATATTCATAAGTTTACCTGGGAATTCGTGTTTTATCGAAGAAAATTTGGCAACGCCTGAAGGTTCATACGGCGTTTTTCCTTAGCACGGCAGTATTGCCTTGCGGGCCCCTGTGCCATGCAGAGTTTTTTTTCTGGCCCCTCCAAGAATCGAGTCATTTCCATAGGTTTAAACGGAGGAAATCCGGTGTTGCCAAATTGCTGGTTCCGCCAATGACGGTCCTGCGCGGGGATCCTCCACTAAAAATAGCCGCCGAGAATGGCCTTTCAGTGTCCCGCAAGACCTCCACCGCCTCTGCTTCTTTTTGAGCCCAAAAAGGGGAAATCCCGTAGGTTATTTCGTACTTTGTAGAGGTCTCGATGAGGGTAGGGGAAAAATGGACGTATTTCTATCAAACGGAACTATGTGCATTATGACGTGAGCCCTGTTACGCACATACTCTTATGGGTCTCAGGGCTCATGTCTCAATGCACATAGTTCCGTTTGATAGAAATACGTCCAAATGTGGAATCTGGATTCCACGTTTCCATTCTGCCGTGCTGAGGAAGAACACCGTATGATCCCTCCATAGTTGCCAAATGTCCCCGAATAAAACATGTACTTTTGAGGAGAGTTTTGGACATTTTTCCCTGAAATTTTCAGATATTTTAGATTAAATTGTGAACAAAATTCCCTGAAAAATTGGAGGAAAAATATTCAGGATTTTCCCAGTAAATTCGGTTTTATCGGAGGAAACTTGGCAACGTCTGAAGGCTCATACGGCTTACTTCCTTAGCATGGCAGGACAAAGTCCCTTTATAGAGAGAGTTGAGGCAACGCGACTTATGGATGTCATAAATGGGAATGAAGATTACACAAATTGATAGTTTTTTTGCAATCTTTGATCAACCCATTTCCGAATTCATGTCTCCATTCCCTCTCTCATTCTGTTTGTTCCTTGTTGCGCTTCCCATTCCCCGGTCCATTCCAGTTTATAATCTTTGGAATTGGTGAAAAGGTAATCTTTATTCCCGTGTGTGACACTATGAAGGCCTAAAGTACGGGAACCGAACGAGAAATGGATTCGCATTGTATTTACCAGAGAAGTCTTTACTCTCAGTATAGAGGGACTTTCAGTCTCCACCCCAGTCTCTAGAGATAAAAAAAATTCACGAGACTTTATAAAATGAATTTCATAGTAAGATTTTATCCAACTTTATCTCATGGTAGGTAGTCTGAAAGATGAATCTCATGGAAATCTCGTGGAATTTTGTGAAATTCTATCACCGAAATGAAATTTCAGGTGAAATTTGGAAGTTTCCTGAGCGAAATGAAATTCCATTTTGCGTCTCTGATTGCCAGAATTGCTGCCTGAAAACCCGAAAAAATCAGGAAATTTCCGAGGACCGGGAAAAGTCAGAAATCTCGTGCATAAAGAAATAAAAGGAGATATGTTCGCATCTTGGGGATTGTTTACCCCGTGACATAGGTCGGTACAGCATGGCCAGCAAAATCCGAAACTCGAAGTGTGAAAAACGGACCATAAAGTCCGATTTTTTCCATTCAATCAACTCATGCTATGATTTCAAAAACTTTGTGTAGAATAACTTTTTTCCATGAACTACACCATTTCCATTAAGTTTGATACGGAACCACCTTAATATTTACTAAACACACATTATATTTTCCTTTAATACATATTTTTTTTCATCAATTAAAATGAAAACAATCCATACAGGATGTGCAAACATTTCAAAATCATGAGTTGAATAACGCTGACTCCGCCAGATTAAATGTTAGAGTCTAACACATAGCGGAGCGGCGACGCACTGGCGCCTACAAACCTAACAGGGATACTTCACGCATTGCGCTACGCGTGAAGTATCTCTGTTAGGTTTGTAGGCGCCAAAGCGCGTTCCGTGCTAGCTGCCCGCCTGCCGCGCGGCAGCGTTCCACGGCGCTTGAAGTAACTATTTCACACCAGAGGTATTGCACAGTATCATACGAAACTGAAGGCGCTCTAATATATTAGGACTGGCAGGCATCCATCAAAAGTACGGAGCTTTCCTCGCAAAATAAATCAAGATACTACGGCCCAAAAAGAGAGCAGTAGTCCAAAAACTCACTAAGTCCTAGCATACGTAATTAGTAACGTTTAGCATACACTTTATCGCCTGGCTGTTGCTTAATCGCCATCGTCTATAAAAGGCTATAAGAAATTGTGTAGCCGGCTATAGAAGCTATTGGAAATCGTACGGCCGGCTGTAGGTCTATGGTATTTTGGAACACAGATTCTACTGCCAATTTTTACCAGGGCAGCTTTTGAATGCCGTTTTCCGCATCATTTGATCTCGAAGCAAGGTAATTTTGTCGAAAGTTTCTTGGTGGTGTTGGTAATCATTAGGGGACTTTGATGGCGCAAGAGTTGCCGGACGTCCACCATATTATTCTCTGTAAAAATTGGATTTTAAATTTTCAGAGTTGGCATCTTCGAAAGAAACGAGATTGCGGCGGTGGAATTTCGGTTAGAAATGGATACAAATTATACACATTCTTTAAGGATGTTAACTGCTAAAAGAAAAAACAAATCTTGAATACCCAGGGTAACAAATCAAACAAAAATGCTTGAATAAAAATAATATTCATGTGGTATTACTTCAATCTTATCTGTCTAGTGTTTTATCTATCAATTCAATAAGTAGCCTGCAGCTGCGGTTTTAAAATCGCAAGAACAAGCTAGCCAAGATGGGCCGGGCCGGACGCCTCACTTGCAGAACGCCTTCAATTTTTAGATATGCAAAACCGTCATCCATAGAGCAGGAATAGTTGCATCAAACGTGCCAAGGCGTCATTTGTCAGAGTGAGGGAAAACAGAGAGTGATCTTGCAGATTTTACCAAGGTGAGAAGGTTTGAAGTTGCACATATACGTGAGACTCGGTGTTAAGGGCAATATTTGATAGTGATTCCCACGTTCAAATACTTTTTCTCATCTTTTAATTTTTGAAAGGCGACAAATCTTGATCATTTGAAGTCAAAACTATTTCAATTTCTTTTTCCCCCAAAAATGTAACTTGGTGCGTTCACGTTAAATTCAGCCCCGTTTACACTGTCGCGCTGATAGAGAACGTCGTATGATTCTTCAGGCGTTTCCCAATCTCCATCGATAAAATACGAATTTTCTGTGAATATCTGTGAATATTTTTCCTCCAATTATTCAGAGAATTTAACGCGTAATTGGATCTAAATTATCTGAAAATTTCATGAGAAATATGTGCTACTCTTCTCAAAAGATAACACTTGGTTGGAGAAAATGTTGTAACGCTCGAATGTTTATACGATGTTTTCCCTCCTAGTGCGGCAGTGCAGATGTCTTGGCACTTTGAAAGCGCATACTTTCTACATTCATCCAAGTATGCATCCGTAGAAATTAGGAAAATTTAGGAGCGTTCTTCATTCCGTGTCTATCGTGCTTGTAAATATGTTGGCACTGCTGTTTTTCCTTCATTTAAATCAATTATAACTAATCAATTTTAGGAGGTGAGACAGCTTGACTTTATGTTGTTGTTTAAAACATGTTTTATCCGCGAACATGTTCGTTTGCAGGCATTGAGGGATCCAGCAAATTGGCAATTTCGTATTACCTTCATTTTAATTCATGGCAAAGTGTCCGTTCTTGGAAGGGCAATAGCTTCGATAAGAGTATCGAAAATTACCTTCATCGATGAAAGCAGTGGCAGTGATTCGCGTTGAATAAACTGAAAAAAAAATGTATTGAGATATTATTTTTACTTTAAAAAGGGGATGAGTGGATTCATCGCAAAGCACACGTCACCGCGCTGGAATGATCGTCAGAAAAATTAAAACGGAGATCCAGGCTCAGGGACACACGGGCGTTCTCCCTTGGTCGCGGCGGCGGCGCTGAAAAATGAATTATAAAAATAGACGCAGAATAATTCCACGTGGATGAGCCAGCATGGAAGACTCATCCCGCATTCCCAAGGCTCTAGATTTATCCTTTTCGGCCTAAGCTCCGAGGGGTTCTAATTTCGATGGGAATATTTTTCGGAGAGACGTTACGGAACGAGAAATCTTGCTTGAATCCCAAAAATCGATTCTCACAATATTCCCGCTTAACCCTTGGGACATCCTATATAGCTTAACTTCAAGTTACTTACTTTAAGTACTTATTCCGTGATATTTCACGTAATCGTACAAGAATAATCCCCGCGGGCTGGATTTTCCGGTGAAAAAGAAGAGTTTCGTGGCGTTGAGGAAATTCAGGATGGGCCCAACAACGGCCCTTATCGACATCGGATGGGTATGCTATACCCCTCTTTCCGAAAGTTTCATTTGATCATTTGCTTCAAAAAACTTCAGTCAACATGTTCGTAACACTTTTCTGTCAGAATGGAGAATTTCACGAAAAAATTGTATTGCTTGATATGAAAGTGCTTAGTCAGCTGAGGTCGCAGTATTTTTCATAATTTCTTTTCTGAAATGAGAAATTGTAGGAAAATAGATTTAGAAATGAGAAATATACTATCTTGTGACGTCATCTGACGGTATTTCCCATTTAAACACGTGTATTTTAGCTGCTTAGGTTATTTTCTTATAATTATCTTCTCCAACAATTGTTCACTTTAAAAACCGAGGATATTGTCGTGTTCAATTTTCTTGAAAATTTCATCATCAACATGAAATTCACATAAATTTCAGTCACCTGCAATTTTTCCATTCCAAACACTCCATGTTAATCGAATTTACAGGCGTAAGTGAAGCGTTGGGTGCAAAAAGGGCATTTCTGTATCGCGCTGTCTCAAAATCTTTCCCAACGTTTTATCCATTATAGTAAAAGCAAACGTATGAAATCCATTGGAGCCTTTACTGAATTTTCTTTATGATCTTACTGTGCTGAAAACGAAAAAGAGCTTGATGCAAAAACGGCTTTTTTCGCCCCCCCTCTGGAAGTTCTTCAGACTTTGTCTATTAATTACTCATACTTGAGCGCTTCTTTTCCCAAATTTTCAGACTCCCAAAAAATTTTGGGGGGGAGCTAGGGGGGGTGGAAGTCAAAACCTGTGAACCTCGATATCTCTTGAA
>NW_017547204.1:916194-993488 GCF_001854935.1 Bemisia tabaci | reverse complement strand
CGGACCTCGATATCTTTCTTTGTTCAAGAGATATCGAGGTTCACAGGTTTTGACTTCCACCCCCCCTAGCTCCCCCCCAAAATTTTTTGGGAGTCTGAAAATTTGGGAAAAGAAGCGCTCAAGTATGAGTAATCAATAGACAAAGTCTGAAGAACTTCCAGAGGGGGGGCGAAAAAAGCCGTTTTTGCATCAAGCTCTTTCAGAAAATTCACCCAATAGTTTCCTCTCTAAAATATAAATAAATTAGCTGTGGAGATTCAGAAACACCGCAACCAAGAAATGCTGTTTCTGTACTCAACACCTCAATTCTGCCATGCTAAGGAAATACGTGGTATGAGCCTTCAGGCGTTGCCAAATTTCCTTTGATAAAACACGAATTTCTCAGTAAACTTATGAATATTTTCCTTCCAATTTTTTAGACAATTTCATCAAAAATTTCTGAAAATTTCAAGGAAAAATACCCATAGCTTCCCTCAAAAATAAACATTTTGTCGAAGAAAATTTGGCAACTCTCGAATGTTCATACGGCGTTCTTCTTTAGCACGGCAGGATTGCCGTGGACGAATTTTTCGATGAAAATTTCCGAAAGTCTCCTCGGATGATGATGATCCCGGAGAGCGCTGCCGCGCTAAGGAAGAACGCCGTATGAACCTTCAGGCGTTGCCAAACTTCCTGTGATAAAACACGAATTTCCCAGTAAACTTATGAGTATTTTCCTTCCAATTTTTCAGACAATTTCGTTCGCGATTTTATCCAAAATTTCTGAAAATTTAAAGGAAAAATACCCATAGCTTTCCTCAAAAGTAAACATTTTGTCGAAGAAAATTTGGCAACTCTCGAATGTTCATACGGTGTTCTTCCTTAGTATGGCAGAATTGCCGTGGATTGCCTTCAGGCATTGCCAAACTTCCTTTGGTAAATCCCGAATTCCAAGGAAAATTTGTCAATATTTTGCTTCCGATTTTTCATGAAATTTTGTTCACAATTTCACCTGAGGTCTCTGCAAATTTCAAGGATAAATATTCATAGCTTCCCTCAAAAATAAACATTTTATCTGGGGAAATTTGGCAACTCTGGAATGTTGATACGGCGTTTTTCCTTAGGACGGGAGAGCGGAGCCGGGAGGCGGGAGGCGAAATGCGCTCGGTGCTCGTTGGGTTGCTCGCTCGCTCGCTCGCTCGCTCGCTCGCTCGCTCGCTCGCTCGAGCTCCAAGTTGTAAAAAAGCTCCCGCTCGCGTCACGAAAGCTGCAAGCTGCGCTGCCCCGAGTTCAGTGTCCTCGTAACCTCCCGAGCCCGGAGCACGTAATATATCGGCCCAAGGACTCGGGCGGGGGGCGAGGGGGGCGAGGAGGGGGGGCTCGGGCTCCAGCCACGCGCCACCTAGCGAGCGGCCTCAAAACGCCAACGCGCCTTTTAAAGGCCGCGCCGAGGCATCGATCCACCGCCGCCGCTGCCCTCCCCAAGCCCAAACCCAAAAGCGGTATAACATCCATGGGTCCAGCCCGGAAATGCGTAGTATCATTCCAACCTTCCGAAATTTTCCATTCCCCGAATTTTCGATTCCGTCTTTTGTTTCTTCCAAAAGCTCCGATGTTTCCTCGATAATTGGAAAGGGGGGGGATAATGATTTTAAAAAACAACCGAACTGAATGAAAATTTGCAACTTCGCAGATTGGTCGAAACGGAAAAGCGTAGTATCATTGCAGCGTTCCGAAATTTTTCATGACGTCTTTTTTCCCTCCAAAAGCTCCAATGTTTCCTCGTTAAATTCTTAAATTGTGGGAAAATAATGATTTTAGAGAAAAACCCAGAATTGAGTGAAAATTTGCAACTTCGCAGATTGCTTGTAAAAGCGATGTATCGATTGGTTGTGTCGGAAATGCGCAGTGTCAGTGCATTATATAGTTTCAAAATTTCGATTCCGTCTTTTGTTTCTTCCAAAAAGCTCCAATATTTCCGCGTTGAAATGTTTAATCGAGTGAAAATAAAAATGTTTTTTAAAAGAAGGAAGGAAAAAAACACCCATATGGCCTGGTTACACAATCAAATTCCCGTCAAATTCCGATCAAATGGTGACTTGTGCACACCATCTACTATCAAATTTCTGCGGCCTGCAAAAATTTGATGGTAGATGATGGAGCTGTAGGGCTCATCCTTCATCTGATTTCCACAAACCCGTGCTTATTTCATACTTATTTCAATCAACATGCTGTTTTAATTAATTTTACTCATCAATCTAGATAATTCTCGACCGCCATCTTGGTAATCATTTTGATCGGAATTTGACGGAAATTTGATTGTGTAACCATGCCATTAAATGAGTGAAAATTTGCAACTTGCAAAAATGCGTTTTTCCATTCCAACGTATCGAAAAGCCAAAATGTCTCCTCGAAATTTTCTTTGAATACATTTAAATGAGTGTAAATAATGTAGTCTTCTTTATAAAACGAGGAAAAAACTAAAAACACCTGGAAATCTGCAACAGCGCAATCTTAGATTACTCGGAGTAGCGATGTATCGATGGGTCGAGTCGGAAAGTGCGTATTTCCCTCGCGAGGTTTCGAAATTTTCGATCATGACTCATTTTGCGAGAAGCCATAGTATCTCTCCGAAATTTTGTGTGAACTTGTTTGTATGAGTGAACATAATGCACTCCTCTGTTTTTTATAAGGACATGCAAAAACAGGATGTCTGAGAGGAAAGTCTCCCCATGAAAGAGTTTTCCTCCTATTTTTTTCTACCGTAACAAAAACATAGCTTTTCTCATTACTACTACGTTACAACTACTATTACTGCACCTCTCGCAACACGGACTCATGCACTATCGTGCCGAAGGATAAAAAAGAGGGGAAATAATTGCACAACGTCATGCCTGATTGGAAAAAATAGAGGTAGAGGAGAGAGAATAAGTGGTGAAAGAAGAAGAAGAGAAAAAAGAAGAGAAAGAGGGAGGGAGGGGAAGAAGAATAAGAAGCATTTGTCCGTGTAGTAACACTGAGAGCATGTTCGTTTAAGGGTGGACTAGCACCAAATTATCCGGGGGGCAGGCCCCTGCTGGAGAGGGGGGGGGGGGGGGGGTCTGAGAGTCCTCTCCTAGGAAAATTTGAAAATCAAGCCACTCTCAATTCGCATTTTTAGATGTTTTATTGTTCTTTCTTTAAAATGACCGGAAAAAAGCCAATGAGTTAGAATAGTCGTATCAAAAATCATTTCGCATCTTGATACTAACTCGTTGGATCTTTCAGTCGCTAATCGAGCATTCATGGACTTTCGTCTCGCATTTGTTGGTAAAAACCTTAATATAAACTGTGTTTAAAATTTGCAAATATTCCTGCATATGTTTCGTATCTTGGAGGAGGTGTGCGGGTACATATGATCGGTTCACGTGGAACGCGTTGCTATGAACCACGACAAACTGTTGCCACCAGTCGAAAACGCCTTCAGTTTCTTGTGATACTTCATTATCCACCCCGGAGTTAAAATATTTGTATCAAAAACATTGTGCATCTTGATACTTCCTTCAGGTGTCTTACGCTCCCCCCCCCCCCCCCCNCTAGAAACTAAATGAATATGAGTGTCACTCCGTCGTTATCACCATTTTTAAAGTTAGATGGTATCTAGGATTTATCGTACAGCGGAGTTTTATGTTTATATTAATATTAATTTATTTTTTTTATTGATTCGATGTTTAGTTGTAACAATGCAAGTTTTTTTTTCGGTGCGCCTGGAGGTAAAATTTATCAAAGGCACCCGCAAAATCTCTAAAATGGTGAAAATTTATTAAATTCGAAAATTTGGAACAAAAAATTAAAATAGGCTCAAAGATACTCCAGCGTCATTTCGTAGAGAGGGTCATAAGGGGCCCCCGAATTATGTCAAAAATTGTCAAAAGGAGCCCCTCTTTTTTCGACGAACCGAGTAATTTGATCGATATGGAACACCGAATATTCGGTTCATATCACCAAACTTTTTTTTATCAATGTAATTCCCGAAGGATCAGGAGTAAGCTCAACCTTCTGAATTGCGTATGTTTATAAACTTGATATATAATTTACGCGGTCGTGCCGTCCCGAGGGATCTGAGGGTCGATTGCAGTGGCGAGACGTGAATGATCGATTATCGATATTTCCCCATTTGAAGTTACGGTAATGAATCAATTATTAAGGGGTTGGTTGCAAACACCCTGTTTTCGATCCTTTTCCATAGGTTTAAATGGCAGATCCTTCGATATATCGCAAAGCACGCCATGCCGTAATCGAGCAGCCTCGATCGATATATCCACCTCTCCAATGCTTTTTATTGATAGCAATGCCTCCAGCCCTGGATAAGGCCACCGCCGCAATTAGGGCTTTATTTTTTCAGCCTTGCGTGCTAGGATGCCGGACGGTGCATAAAAAGCCCTAAATTTCTCCGCACATCGAGCAAAAAACGCAAATTTACAAATGCGCCCGATCGGAGTTAAGTGGTTGTATCCGGTCTGACGGACCAAAATATAAGCGCTGCTGTTCCGAGCGAAAATGGCGGATTTACATAAAATTTCGGCTGGACTTACGCGGTTCTCTGATAGCAGGGCTACGTGTTGGGGCGACCCGGCAAGGGGGCTCGAAGGTTTGTTGTTTCAAGTGCCGATCGATGTGGCTAAAACGCGCGAAAAAAGCCGTTTCGCGGCCCGGTAGTTTTGTTTGCACTCGCGTCATTTTGCGCTAATTTTTTACCGCGGTTTTGCTCTTCTTTCCCTTGGCCTGGCCAGGGCTTATGGAAGCTCGTCGAAATTGTTAGCACGATGCATTGCGACAGTCCTTACCGATCAGCAAATCCTAAAAAAACCCCTCCTCCTCCATTCATATTGAAAAACCGTGGGTAAAACATAACCAATGGAGAATTTGCAGTGTCTTAAATTTTGTGAATTTCATCTTTAAAATGATTCTGCCAGGAAAACTGAGCACGAGGATATCCTTGGTTTCTACATTGGACAATTATTGGAGACAATATGACAAAATAACCTAATCTGCTAAAATACATGTGTTTAAATGGAAAATGCCGGCAGATGACGACACAAGGTGGTGCATTTTCTCATTTTTAAATATATTTTTCTCCAATTTCCCATGCCAGAACAAAATTATGAAAAATACTGCGAACTCAGCTCATTGGGCACTCTCAGATGAAGCGATAAAATTTGTCTGTGCAAATTCTCCACTCCTTGTTTCAAAAATTGAAAAAAAAAAAAAAATCCCAAAATTCGACGTTCTCGGAACAAAAGAGTCAGAAATCGATGCCTAAAGTGCGAGACCAAGTTAGTATCTCCGATCGCAAAGGTGTAGACTTCGTGTTGTATTTATTTGGACGTATTTTTGCTAAACGGAACTAACCGGCACCGGGGGAAGAATGGAGGGGGGGGGGGGTGGATTGACGGGTGCTGTCGACCGCGAAGCTCGTTCCGTCCTATGCGCACAATTCTCTTCCATGGCGCTTAGTTCCGTTTGACGGAACGCGCTATCCGGGATTCTAAAATCCTCTAAAGGAAAACTGAAATTGGCGCCTAGCTCCGTCTGGCAGAAATACGTACATTTTATCTTTGCAACGCCATTCTCCTCAACCAGTTGGAAGACTAACAGACACATTTTGTTGAAATTTTCTTCGATTTTTCCTCGGTCAGCAGAATATTCTGCGAACACTTTCAGCTAAAAATTGACTTGTTTTACCACCCTGCACTGGAAAAAAAAACACATTGGATCTAGAGTCCAGACTCTTAAAAACATCGACAAGAAAAAATACTCTTGATTCAATCAGATTTTTGCTTAAATCAAGAACCAAGCCTCTTTAATTTGAGCGGATCTCCTTTTGATTTGAGCAAAAATCTGATTGAATCAAGTCAAGAGTATTTTTTCTTGTCAATGTTTTCAAGAGTCTGAACTCTAGATCCAATGTGTTTTTTTCCATGGTGGAGCAAAGGGCGCGAATCAGATACAAGGTTCTGTGTTTGTTTACATTTGAATTATGACGTAGACACCTAGTCAGTCTTTGGAGGTACGTTGTTTCGCTTTTCTGGCATCGATATGAGATAACCAGTGCCGGAAGATTAATTGCGAGAGTCGCCCATTGGTTACTGGAATGGCCGATCGAAAGAGGAAACGTAGTGGGAAAGGGATGAGAAAAAGGGGCAGGAGAAGGGCGATGGGGTAGTGAAGGGAGGAGACCGATCAACTTTAGGAGTGACGTCACGGTCATGGCTGTAAAATAACAAATCACGGGGAAAGCGCGCGAGCTGGGAACCGGGAAGAGTGACGGGAGTCGGACGTTGAGCCCCGGTTCCACTGAAAGTTCGCGACGCCAAATTGCCCGCGCGACCGATTGAATAAATTTTGATTTGATCTTCGTAAGGATGATTCCAAAGAAAATTATGATCATAGATTGGTTGAACGTATGATTTGCGACGCAAAAATATTTATTAAAAATAATCATGGAACGGCTCGAGTCTGCAAAGATGAAATTGACCGGAGTAAAAGTCTGTTAAAAGCCAATGCGCCTTCAATTCATCGGATATACAAATTAAGACCCGCACTGCCGCACAGTGGATCGAGTCAATAGGGGAGGTCGGACAAAATTTGGAAACATTGAACGCTCGTAACTCCGTTTACACAAAATTTTGAGGTTCTAAAAGTGGTTCCATCGGTTTTCTCGTGAACTTTTCCTCTCAGTGAACACCTTGAAATGTAAAATGTGACGAAATTAACATCAAAATGTGGTTTCAGTCAAAAATTTCGTGTCTGACCTCTCTGATCGACTCGATCCACTGTGCGCCGTCGCAAGGAAAAGCACCGCATGAACATTCAAGAGTTGCTAAATTTCCTCCCATAAAATGTTTGTTTTTAACGAAGTTGATAAATATTTTCTCTTGAAATTCTCGGATAATTTAGATCTGCTTGCGATTAGAATTATTTGAAAAACTGGAGGACAAATTAATATTCACAGATTCCCCGAAAATGTGTGTTTTAACAGAGGAAATTTGACAACGTATGATGGCTTATACGGCATTATTCCGTAGGTAGCACGGTAGCATAGAGGAGAAATTGTTGCCAGGGGCGACTACCACACCACTCCTTTCGTGGGTAATGTGGTAAGGACCACCGAAGAGTTTTAAAAAAAGGAACATTGAAAAATGGACTTCTGAAATTTTAAGAGCACTGATTCATTCGCGCTTTTGCAGTTTGCGGGTTTGGACTTTTCCGCTTTTTGAAATTTTCCGGCTTGATTCCGGCGCACAGTGGGTAGTAGTATCGAGTCAATTAGAGAGGTCGGACATGAAATTCTTGACTAAAATTACAATGATGTTTATTTCGTCGCATTTTAAACTTTTAGGGGAAGAGAATTTCACTAGGAAACCAATGGAACTATATTTAGAGCCTCACAGTTTTGTATTAAGTTAGAGGCGACTAAAGGTTCCAAATTTTGTCCGACCTCTCCTATTGACTCGATCCACTGTGCGACGGTGAAATTCCCAATGTGCTGGATCCCTCCGGCCAGACCTCCGGCTCCAGTCGGGTCCCAAGTCCAGGTCGGTGATTTGGATCCGGGGATGTCCACCCACGGGCGACGAAACCGAGGCTCCAGGAGTTCCTGCTCGAATCCGATTCTTTCCCGTCATTGTCTCCGTTCGGACGAGAGCTTGCACGAGCGGGAGACGTAAATTCCCGCGGACCCCAATTTCAATGCCTATTCTTCCACAAGAGAGCTCTTTGTTGCTATTCCCCCGTGCTAAGGAAAAACGCCGTGAGACTCCAGGCGTTGCCATATTTCCTTTAATAACCAACAAATTTACTGGGAAAATTCTGAATATTTTTCAGACAATTTTTCAGACAATTTTGTTACCAATTCAATCTACAAAATCGGAAAATTTCAGGGTAAAGTACGCATAAATTTCTTCAGAAATACACGTTTTACTCGAGGAAATCTGGCAACTCACGAATGATTATACGGCGTTCTTCCTTAGCACGGCAGTATTTGTGAGAGGTGTCCCGCTCCGTTCGCCCACCGCTTTGACCCTTCGCAAGGGCGCAGAAGAACAAGGACGGAGACAAAGACAGAAACAGGGACAAAAACAGGGACAGAGACAGAGACAGAGACAGGGACAGGGACAGAGACAGAGACAAAGACAGAGACAGGGACAGGCGACAGGGACAGAGACAGAAATAGAAACTGAGACAGAGACAATATTAGGACGAAATTTTGAAATTAGAAACTAGAATTCCCGCCTCATCCGTAAAAGCATTTACGTGCAATGAAACACCAATGGTACATATGCTGTTTCTAGACTAGATATTGTAGTTCCTAAGTGCAAAATGTATAGTCCACTTAAGAGACCTCGTAGAAGCAACGTAATTGGGCGGGATAAAAGTTGAATGGTCCTGTTGCAAACTTCAGTTTGAGCAAATAGAAGAGATGTATCTTTTGGAAAATGGCTCAAAAATCAGGATTAGCGCATCGGGAAAGTCTCAAATGCATTCCTTACGTCACAATCTCCGCAAGAAATGTACGTTTTTTTTAAGCTTTCCGCTTCAAAAACGATACTACGTAAACCATTCGGAAGAGGAGTCGTTTCTCCAACCCTTGCGCACTGTACTGCCCGACTGCCGTGCTCAGGAAGGACGCCGTATGAACATTCGAGAGTTGCCATATTTCCTTCGATAAAATTCATATTTTTGAGGTAAGTTATACATATTTTTCCTTGAAATTTTCAGGAACTTTAGGTGAAATTACCAACAAAGTTACCTTAAAAGTTACAAGCAAAATATTCATAGGTAAGTTCATCAGAGGATTCTTGTTTTGTTATAGAAATTTGGCAACGCCTGAAGGTTCATACGGCATTTTTCCTTATAGTACGGCAGTATAGGGTGCTACACAATATCGACGGTGAAACGACCAGACCACGTATCTCGTTTGCGGTGTTTACAAATCTATGCTCCCATTTTACTTTTTTGAAGGAGAACAAATCAATTTCTTTCATCGAAGTTTTCACTGAGCTTTCTTCGCAACGTCGAATGGTTCTCCATGTAAAAAGTAAAGTATGACAGGAAGACTACAAAGTCGCAAACCGAGATACTGGATCTGATAGTTTCACTGTCGATATTCAACCTGACAATAATTCATACTTTATCACAGGAAATTCGGCAACGCCTGAAAGCTCATACGTTGTTCTTCCTCGGCACGGCAATATCGCCCCGAAATTTTCCAGGCTCCAAGGACCGGTCCAAACTTGCCTCGACACACGACATCGTAGGCGGTCACTAATTAGCGTCTACCAACAAATAGACAAAAGCGGTCGGCGGCCGATCGTATTTGGTGGTTCCCAGTGGCGAGGCGTGAATGATCGATTATCGATTTTTTCCCATTTGAAGCTACGGTGAAGAATCGATTATTAAGGTGTTCGCTGGGAACACCCTATTAATCGATTCTTCTCCAAAGGTTTAAATGGTAGATTAATCGATACATCGCAAAGCACGCCACGCCACTGGTGGTTCCCTGCCCCCTTCCTCCTCAGCCATTGCTCTAGCCTCACGTGCCATATGACACGCTTGCCAAATTAAGCTGAAAAGCACACATTTATCTCCTCTGACACGATGAAAAATAGGTATATTTAATCCTTGGATCCGGCAAACAGGCGCCATATATAATTACCGAGGCGGCCCGGGAGTTCTTGTGGCCTGTGGCCTTTCGAAAATCAAAATGTTGCAACTCGCGACAGCGTTGCCATTTTAAGAAACCTTCGAATTTTTCGTCAACTTGCGCGGCACTAAAGGAAAGAAGGGGTGAATAGGGGAAGAGGGTATAAGTAACTATAAATAAATTAACAATAAATACATATTTTAGGGTCGTTTTCAGTTGGCGAGTCAAAAGTTTTGTCACGCGCATTTTTTATTTTTCATCATATGTATTTATTTTTTTCCCCCCAAAGGGTCCACTAACAAGGTTGGCCCTTGAAAGAAAAAATGAATAAAGATGATGAAAAATAAAAAATGTGCACGCGACAAAACTTTAAGCCCATTAGCCGAAAACGACCCTTTAGCACCCTCCATGATCTTTTAGTTTAAACTTGAAATTTGTTGGCAGTAAACTGAATGATTATTTACAAAGTGCTGAAGGTCTACTAGCTATGAATGGCGGATGAAGGCCGTTTAGAACAGCTAGTGTATTTATAATCAAAAAGCACAACGAAAAAAGCACAGATGGATGCTGTTGATCCGTTCATGTTGGTACCTTGCTCAGGCATTGATCCTCTCTCGTTGCTAGAATCGCTTTCTACGTAAAATGTTAAAGAGAAAAATTTACTACGTGGTGCAATGAATCATACCGTGTCTCCACAGTTGCAAGATTTCGCTGATAATCAAGCATGATTTCAAGGAGACTCGAAGTATAAAATGCCGATTTTTAGCAATATTTGACAACAGGAGATACTATCTAAGGATCCATTCAACATTTTTTATCCACGGGAATTTCTGTTTTTTTCAGCATTTTTTCCAAGATTTTTCTTCTTGAACAGGAAAACCAATCCATTTTCCTGTTTTCATCGACAATTTTCATGCCTCCCGTTTTGAAAGCAAAGAGAACGAAACCAAAAATTTCCACCGAAAGTATCTTTTTTCAGGGCCGAGTTGTTCTTACCTCTAGAGAATTTTTTGCTCTTCGTCAGTGTTTTCTGCATCTCGACATCTTTTTTGCCGCCTTCATTTTCTCTCCGCTAGTGGATTTTTCCCCTTTTCGCTTGTGAGAATTTCAGTAGCGAGGCGTGACGCGTGAATGATCGATCATCGATATTTCCCTATTTGAAGCTATGGTAATGAATCGATTATTGAGGTGTTCGTTGCGAACACCTTATTTATTGATCCTTTCTCATAGGTTTCAATGGCAGATCAATCGATATATCGCTAAGCGCGCCACGTCACTGGGGAATTTCCCCCTTTTTCGCGAACTTTTTCCCGATTCGGATTTTTTTGCTACCTATTCCGACTAGCCAACTTGAATTCTGATCGAAATGGAGTGACACCATTCATCATTTTTTGCCGGACGGAACGTTTCTACCAAGTTTTCGTGCGTGAAAATAATTCGGAGTAACAATTCAGGACTGATGACTCCCGACACATTTCCTCCCGTTTGGACGGGAGCAGTGGCGTGCTTTGCGATATTTCGATTCATCCACCAAATCTGTGGAGGAGGATCTATAGACAGGGTGTTTGCAACGATCACCTAAATAATCGATTCTTTATCATGACCTCAAATGGGGAAATATCGATCGATGATCGATCCCTAGCGCCTTACGACTAGATGGACGTATTTCTAACAAACGGAGCTATGTGCATTATGACGTGAGCCCTGGTATGCATGTATTCTTATGGGTCTCAAGGCTCATGTCTTAATGCACATAGGTCCGTTTCATAGAAATACGTCCAGATGAGAGCTTTCATCGTCCATCAAGTATCGAGTATCGAGTATCGAGGCCTTATTGACTAATCCAAGTCGCATGATCTCGAAACGGCACCGGCCGGCGCAGCACACTGGTCGAGTCGGTGGGAGAGGTCGGACAAAATTCGGAAACTTTAAAAGCTTATATTGCCGTTCATATACAATGGAGATGTTGCATGTGTGAGGAATTTGCGATTTGACTATAGATTCTCATGTAAAAATTCGCAAGTAACACGATGGCGCCACTGGTTATCCCTGAAATCAACTCCCAAGCTCCAAAAAAGCTCTCAAGTTGAGGCCAAAATGGAGGGGATATCCCACGCTATCCTATGAGTCCACCTCTACATTAAGACAAACTCTCCATGCAAAGATAGGGAGCAAATACATTAGCAGGGTTGCCGTGTTTTCAGTTTTGGAGTCCCCAAATAAAGTGACAACCCTGTCAATGTATTAGCTCCCTATCTTTGCATGAAGAGTTTGTCTTGATATAGAGGTGGACTCCTCAGGATAGCGTGGGATATCCTCTCCATTTTGGCCTCAACTTGAGAGCTTTTTTTGACCTTGGGAGTTAATTTCAGAGAAAACCAGTGGCACCGTCGTGTTTCTCGCGAACTTTTACAAAAGAATTAATAGTCAATTGCAAATTTCTCGCACATGCAACATCTCCATTTTGAGGCCCTAAACGTAGTTCCATTGGTTTCCTCTGGAAATGTGCTCTTATAAACACCCCTTCAAATTTAAAATGCGTGACGAATTGAATATCGAAATTTTTCAATTTGAGATAAAGATTTCACGTCCGACCCGTCGGATCTACTCGATCCACTATTGTGCGCCGGCGCGGTCGGGCTCTGCTCAGTCGATGACCGGTGAAGGGATTGAAAAATATAGTATCAACATTCGAGAGTTGCCAAATGTCTTCCTATAAAAAGTCTATTTTTGAGTTGAGTTATGAGTATATTTTCTCATAAAATCTACAAGTAAGTTACATCTGATCGAGAATTGAATTCTCTGAAAAATTGGAGGAGAAATATTCACAGCATTCCCTGAAAATTGGGACTCTAGCAAAATAAATTTGACAATGTCTGAAGGCTCATACGGCGTTCTTCTTTGGCATGGCAGGGTGAAGGGAAGGAAAAGTGAGGTCAGAAATCCAGGATCGGGCCTGCACAGCGGTCACTGCTGCCGCGGCACGGGATAGGACCAGGGACCGGGGATAGGACCGTAAGTGCATGCCGGGATGAGTCTTGAGACACTTTAGAACATGTGGTAGCCGTGGCTCACATAGACATCTACGTATGATCCGTAACACGGCAGCTATGCCCGAATCACACGCTGAATTTGGCAGCTAAATAGGGAAGTCAACACTGCCGTGCTAAGGAAAAACGCCGTATGAGCCTTCAGAAGTAGCCAAGTTTCCCTCGATAAGGACGGAAATTACTGGGAAAATTGTGAATTATTATTTTCTTAAATTTTCTGACAATTTTGTACGCAATTTAATCTAAAATATCTGAAAATTTCAAGGAAAAATATGCATGAATTTTGTCAAAATTACAGGTTTTATCAAGGGGAATTTGGCAACTCCCGTATGATCATACGGCGTTCTTCCTTAGCACGGCAGAAACAGTCATCTCGCAACGGCTGAAAATTCGCAAATTCGAGTTATTTTCATCCAGGTGTGTATCAAGTCTATTCTAATAGCTCAGACAAATCCGAAATTATCCAATGTTTGCTGAGAATCGTTGCTGATCAGGCATCGGGCCGATGACTTCCACATTCAGCTTGTGATTGCGGCAATAGAGCAGTAAATTCGAGCGGCGAAAATCGGGATCCAATCACCGCACAGTGATGCGAATCGGTGGGAGCTGTTGAACACAGAATTTTTGACAAGATCTAAAATTTTTGATGGCTATTTAGTCCTAGTACACATTTTAAGGGGTGTATTTTAAGGGGTAGTTTACGAGAGAACCAATAAAACCGCATTTAAACTATTATATTTAGTATTAACGAAGTTATATGGTAGGGTGCCCCTTACTCTTGACTTTTCGGAAATTTGAAGTGCGGAACCTTGCAAATGGTTCCATTTAAGGGGGAAAATAACGGGGGGAAAATAAAAATGGGAGGGCGGATTTGGAACGCGCCTCAAATAGCCTAAAGTTGCGAGCGTGGCACGCGAAGACGCGTTTTTCCGTCATCTCAAGAATTATTTTTGCCCCTTTAAGATATTGCTACGGCTTTGAAAGTTTTTGAGGTAACACACTTTTTAGAGGACTTAACGATAAAAATAACAAAATTTACCTCGCCTATTTCAAAATACCCACTTTCCCTTCTTCTGGACCCCGGTCTGCTTCAACCGCAATTTGACTTATTTATGCTAAAAAGAACTATGTTGCAGGGAAGCCCTATGCGCACAGTTCCTTTTAGACTAAATTCTTTCAATTTTCGGTCCGGGCACGATAGATCCGAATCGCTTTTTTTTCAACAGTTTCATTTAGCAGCAGAAAAAGGGCAACACTGTCCCGGTCGGAGGTATTGTATGGACCACGCCTGGAGAGCACGATCTCTCCGTCTTACCGTCTCCGTGTTGAACTGGAGTTGGCTCTTCCTGTCGAGTCCCACGAAGAGAGATCCGTCACTCGTGAAACGCATTATCCTCATTGCCCCGCGCCGGTGCCCGGCGCAGCGCAGCGCGGCGCCAGGCGGCGGCCACAGTTCAATTGCAAGATCCCAGATGCAAAAGCTCCGAAAAATCCCCATGTTGCACTATAAGGTTGCCCTGCACCGACAGGAGCTCAAACTCATCTTGCTAAGGGGCTGCCGTGCTAAGGAGCTGCCGTGCTAGGGGAGAACGCCATAAGAGCTCTCAGACGTTGCCACGTTTCCTTCAATTAAAAACGAATTTAATGGGAAATTTGTGAAAATTTTTCTTTAAAAATTAGACACAATTTTGTTCAGAATTCACTCTAAAATATCTGAACATTGCTAGATAGTTCATGCATAATTTTCTGAAAAATGCGTGTTGCATCCGGGAAAATTTGGTTACACGTTCGTCCTGCATACGGCAGTCTGTGAGCCCATCACGCCGAGAATGTAAAATTTCATGGAACTTGGTCGCATGAAATTTCACAACGAGAGAGCCTTATCCAGGGCTGCAAAATCTACTCGATCATGCGATCCGCGAATCGTATAATTGGCTAGGAAATTTATGTCCGGAGCGACATCGAAAAAACTTTTCGGAGAAATTCCGATTTATCGATCTCTTCGACTTTTCGGGAGTTTCAGAGTTTCGAGCAAATTTTTGAGTTAAAAAAAGTTTTGGGTAGAAAAATCATTATCTTCAGGGAAGCATCGAATTTCCATCGTCTATCTCTTCAACTTGCTCCCCCTCTTCATTTATTCTCCCTTTTGCTCCACCATTCGCTTCGTGTTTATCTTAATCTCCTTCTCCCTTTTTTGTGCTCTCCTCCTTTTTCCTCTCCTTGCCACTTTTTTTTTTTTTTATTTCCTCGCACCGGGATCCGCTCAGATAACACCGTCAGATTGTGCGATAAAATTTAAATATTTTGCATGGGTTTACTGAGGGAAAAGCTCTGATATTTCAGCACCATCTAGCAATAATGCCCTCTAATACACGAAGGGGGGGGGGGGTAAAAGTTGTTTTGGCAGCGGCGAGACGGTTGCAGTGCGGCCTGGCTCCACGCCGAGCAAGGTTGCCAGGTTGTGGGATTACCTGAAACTATTTTACATGGGTTTACATGGGGAAAAGTACTGATTTTTTAGCACTATCTGGGAACAACGGTTGTCATATAGTGCGATAAAATGAGACTATTTTACATTGGTTTATACAGGGGAAAGTGCTGATTTTTCAGCATCATCCAGCAGAAATGGTTGTTGCCGGGTCTTGCGATTGAATATGAGATATCCTACATTAGTTTCAATGGGAGAAAAGTGCTGATTTTTCAGCGCTATTTCGCACCAGTGGTTGCCAAGTTATTCTTTAAACTGAGGATATTTTACGCGGGTTTACATGGGCGAAAGTGGTGATTTTTCAGCATCAACTGGCAATAACGGTTGCCAGATTGTGAAATAAACGAGCTGATTTTTCAGCACTATGTCGCTCCAATATCGCGATGAACTATTTTATACGGGTTTACATGGGAAAAAGTCGAGATCTCTCAACACCGTCTACGAACAACGGTTGCTACATTGTGCACTAAAAAGTGGGTATTTTACACGAGTAAATGGGTTAAAGTTCACATTTTCAGAATTATTTGGCAACACTGACGCCGAGCCCGAGAGTTCAGAGGCCCGCGGAGCTTTTTCGCGGGCCGGCGCGGCGACCACACTTCCTCGGTGATGTAATTGTTCGCGGAGAAAGTTCAAGTCCTCCCCCTCCCCCGCCTCCTTCGCGGGGCACCCTGGCCGCCTGGCGCCCTCGCTAAGGAACAACGCGCTATGAGCCTTCAGACGTTGCCAAAGTTTCTCTGTTAAAATACACATTTTCAGGAAAATCTGTGAATAACACTGAATTAAAAAGTCGCTTGGATCTAGAGATCTTATATTACTCTCAAAAACATTTACAAGAGAAAAACTCTCGATTCAATCGGACTTTTTGCTTGAATCAAAAGGAAATCTGCCTAAATCAAGAGGCTTGGCTCTTCGATTCAAGGAAAAATCGGATAGAATCAAGAGTATTTCTTCTTGTTAATGTTATGAAGAGTCTGGACTCTAGATCCAAGCCACTTTTTTCAGTGAATTGGATCGCACTTAGCAAAAAGGAACCAGCGCCATTACAGTGTTTTCAAAATCGTGCAGCGTCTTTTCCCCTTATTGAAATACCTAATATATCTAGAGCATTAAAATTTACACAATTATTTTCCTTTAACATTAGCAATTCTTCTGGAAGCAAGCCCTCTTTGCTATTCTGCGAGATCTTTTGGATAATTATGAAGAAGCAACATTTTACAACACTGCATCGCGCTGGCTCCTTTTTGCTAAATGTGATGCATTTATCCTCAATTTTTAGAGAGAGTTTTATTCACGATCAGTTCTAAATTATCTGAAAATTTCAAGAGAAAATATCCAAAATGGAGAATTTGCATGTAAATTTTTTATTGCTTCGTCTGAAAGTGCTTAAAGTGCTGATTTCACAGTATTTTTTGTACTTTTTTCCGATATGGGAAATGGTATTAAAATAGATTTAAAAGTGAGAAAATACACCGCCTAGAGACGTCATCTGGCGGCATTTCCCATTTAAACACATGTATTTTAGCAGATTACATCAGTTTTTCATATCTTCTCCAATCATTGCTCAATTCATGAACCAAGGGTATCCTCGAGTTCAGCCTACTCAGTAGTTTCCGCACGAAATTCATCGAATTTCAGACACCTGCCAACTCTCTATTCTCTTTAAAAATGAATTTTTTACGGACGGAAATTTGACAACTCTGGAGTGTTCATACGGCGTTTTTCCGTAGCACGGCACTCACGGCAACCGGCCACCTCGAGGACCCGCGAATTGACAATGTTGCCAAGTCGGCGACGCTACCGGCGCTATAATCACGGATCCAAAATTGTATAATTGCATTAAATAAGAATTTCGACTGAATTTTCATACTTTTTTTAAAATAGCTGAAATAAACTCCGTAAACAGTAAAATATTAATTTTGAAATTTTAAAGAATAAAATATCCTGAGTCAAATTTCGCAGTTTCTTATCAAGTTCTCGGATAATTCCACGTTTCTCTAAGGAAAGAACGAAACGGAGCTATGTGCATTATGACGTGAGCCTTGGTATGCATGTATTCTTAAGGGTCTCAGGGCTCATTTCTTAATGCACATAGTTCCGTTTGATAGAAAAACGACCAATTTCCCCTCGCAAATTGCATATTTACTAGGCGAATCTTAGGCATTTTTAAATGAAAACTACACTGATTTTTCCTCTGATCTCCTATGAAAATTGCGCAGATTTATTCTTGTAAAAAGTTGTATTTTTCGAGTTGATTTGGCAACTTTGGAATGTAGTTACCTTTCTCAGTCCGGGAAACGACGGATTTTTGCAGGTTGCATGCGCACGCAGCCCCTGAAAAATCAGGCTTTCGACCAAGTATGCCATGAAACGCATAGGAAGAGTAAAATGTTCATTTTGAAAGTTTGAAAAAACCAAATATCATCCGTCCAATTTCGAAGTTTCCTATCAGGTGTTGGGATGTTAACACAGAAACAGTAAAATCCTTGGTACTTAGTGCTGATTTTACTTAATTTCGAAATTTCGAAGGGAAACTAAATATTACGTGTCAAATTTTGAAGTTTTCTATCGAACTCTTGTATAATTGTTGCGGTTTGCACACGCTGCCCCTGAAAACTCGTTTAAATTCCATGGAAAATGATATTTCATCTCTCGGCAAAATGAAATTTCATTCCGTGAAATTATCATCCGTTACGATTAACGTTGGTCTAGGTGAAATAAAATTTCAATTTGCCCGAAAAGTGAAATTTCCTTGTCGATGAAATGACAACGATTTTCAGAACCCATGAGTGCAACCCGTAACAATTATTATCCGGAGGCTCAATAGGATAATTCAAAATTTGACTCATAATTTAAAATCTAACAATTAAGACTTCACTGTTTTTATGCGCTTCAAGGAAATCGCTGAGTCGATTGCAAATGAAGTTTCTTGAAATGTTGGATCTCTGTAAAACGACAGACAAGCATTTCAGACGGGAGACTTGTTATAATTCGATGTTCCTCAGAAGAAGGAACGTACCTTCCTCCCAAGGTTGCGTAATTAACTCAAACCATTAAAATTTTTACAAGAATGAATCTGCGCAATTTTTATCGAAAATTTTTTAATACGAGATCAGATAGAAAATTAGTGCAATTCTCAGCTAGAAATTCCCAAGACTCTCCTGGTAAAAAACCATTCACGCAAAGGAAGTTGGCAACTTTTAAATGCAGTTATGATGTTTCGTGAAGAGAACGATGAATAGGATGGGATCGAGCAATGATAGGGCCTGGATGCGGTGCGTTTCGAAAAAACGATCAAGTGGTGACGCCATCTTTGATCTTTGTGCCATGAGAAAGTGCCCATGTGCCCTTTTGATCCTACCTCCTTCATTTGCTCTGCCTGAAGTTTCCTACAGATCCTTTTTGGCGACTGAAACATAAAATCCGACAACATGGTTTGCCGTGGCTCCTCGAACGACGAACCGACGTCGAACGCAACGCCGCGCCGCACAATAGATCGAGTCAATAGAAGAGGTCGGACAAAATTTGGAAACTTTGAAAGCTTATTAACTCCGTATGTACAAAACTTTGAGGCTCTTGAAGTGGTTCCATTGGTTTCCTCGTGACATTGTCTACTGGTAGCACCTCTTAAAATTTAAAATGAGACGAAATAAACATCAAAATTTGCAGTTTTCGCCAACAATGGGCCTGTTGCAAACTTTTGCTAGAGCAAAACTAAGAGTTGTTTCTTATAGATAATGCCTCAAAAATCACGATGAGCGCATCGGCAAACTCTGAAATGCACTCATAACTTCACAAACTGCGTAAGAAATTTGCGGTTTTTTGAGCTTCCCGCTTCAAAAACGATACTACGGCGCAGGTGAACATTTTGTAAGAGGAGTCGTTCCATTGTCGGCAATAATCATCATAGCCGACGCCAATCCGCCAAAACACGTTTGATGGGACGAGATAACACCTGAACTGGATTAGACCAGATAACAATCGGTGTGTTAACGTTCATATTTTCCACGCCCGAATTGATTGACCTTGAACTCTCCTTGAATTACGCGCGGAACTGCGTGCAAGCGTCGGCCATGATGAATATCGCCGACGATGGAGCGACTCCTCTAACAAAATGTTCACCTATGCCGTAGTATCGTGTTTGAAGCGGGAAGCTTAAAAAAACGCAAATTTCTTACGCAGATTGTGAAGTTATGAGTGCATTTCAGACTTTGCCGATGCGCTCATCGTGATTTTTGAGGCATTATCTATAAGAAACAGCTCTTATTTTTGCTCTAGCAAAAGTTTGCAACAGGCCCATTTCATGTGCGACCTCTCTAATTGACTCGATCCACTGTGCGCCGCGCGCCGGCCGGCCGGGTCTACCGGTCGCCGCGCCACTCGCTGCAGCTTGAACTTTTACCGTTTGCCCGTCGCGTCGCACCGAGCAGTAAAAACCCAACTTTTATCCTCCTTGCCTCTTTTGCCTCTTCAAAGGGTCAATTGGGCGTTTTTCTGTCAAACGGATCTATGTGCATTATAATGTGAGCCCTGTTATGCATGCATTCTTATGGGTCTCAGGGCTCATGTTTTAATGCACATAGTTCCGTTTGATAGAAATACGTCCAACTGGACGTATTTATGCAAAGAGGAAGTATGTCTCAAGCAAACCCTATGCACATAGTTCCTTTTAGCATAAATACGTCCAATTCTTAAAATGTGATCAGTGCCGAAGCGTGGATCATTAACTATCGATATTTTCCCATTTGAAGCTATGGTAAAGAATCGATTATTAAGATGTACCCTGATAGTCGATCCTTTCCCATGCGTTTAATGACGGCTCAATCGATTTATCGCGAAGCGCGACAGCGATCTGCCACGGAAAATGGAGATGTTGCATGTGTGAGAAATTTGCGATTTGACCATTGATTCTTACGTAAAAGTTCGCGAAAAACACGATGGTGCCACTGATTTTCTCTGAAATCAACTCCCAAGCTCAAAAAAAGCTCCAAAGTTGAAGCCAAAATGGAGGGGATATCCCACACTATCCTGAGAGTCCACTTCTGCATCAAAACCCATCTGTTTCTCTAAAACATCTGAAGCGTTTTCCCTTATTATGAGAGACGACACCTTGATGCATTTGATGCAACTATTCCTGCTCTATGGATGTCCATTTTGCATGACTAAAAAATTGAAGGCGCGCTGCTGTGACGCTCCGCACCTCGCCCACATTTCACGACTCGTGTTCACGGTCGTAAGACCGCTACCTCGGACTGATTATTGGAATTGATAGACAAAGCGTTAGACAAGGGAGACGAAGGAAAACTGAAGCGATCCCATTGGTGGAGACGGTCTATCAATTTCAAAAACAGCCCGAGATAGAATACCTTTTGAGAGAGAGTAAGGACGCTGGGTCACATACAGTATGAGATATGATCAAAATTTCATGTTAATATGGGAATTGGAGCGTAAAGTATCGCAAACTTTCTTTCGGTTGGCTTTTCTTTCGTTTAAATTGAACAAACCTTTTGGTTAAAAAACTCCAAATCTGTGAAAAGTGTGCATTAACGGCTAAAATAGAAAGTGGATCTTGCGAGTGACGATCCGGTATCTACGCGAGTTATACAGCCGTGCTAGGAAGAACGCCGTATGAACATTCGATAGTTGCCAAATTTCCTTCAATAAAATATTCATTTTGGAGATTAATTATGGATATTTTTCCTTGAAATTTTCAGGTACTTCAGGTGAAATTTCGAGCAATAGTATCTGAAAAATTAAAGTTTACCGGGAAATTCATGTTTTATCAAGGGAAATTTGGCAATGCCTGGAGGTTCATACGGCGTTTTTCCTGAGCACGGCAGCATACTGTCACTTGCGAGTGACAACCAATAAGGAAAACCCGAGTACATTAGGTCAGTATGACGAGAAAATCCGCGAACAGATTATTGTTTTATGACGATGGAATTAGAAAACGTCATGATCCCAGGTTACCGACGTCATCGCGTGAGAGAATACTATCACGTTCGCGTGATGTTATGACGAACACACTCACGCTCTTCAGTGTAAAATATTTTATACCGTGCGTAAGTGACAGTGCAGATACGACAGAATTGCACCCAATGGACCACTAGACAAGGTACAAATTTCAGCATTCTAATACATTTTTCGTAACCAAAATTTCACGTAGAACACGATGCGCACAACTAAAATTACCGAAATCAACTCCTTACGAAGATATTTAATGATTCTTGATGCGTGAATTCAAACCATCCGCTCATGAAAACTCAATGCTCTGCGTGATTCACATCGCGCGCTAAACGTTTATCATGACAGTCTGTGCGATATAAAAATCTGGCAACCTCAATCTTGACGCTTTGGCTCAGCTATAGCAAATCGCATATAGTTTGGAACAACACATGGTGGGAAATGAACATTGCTCGATTGAGAAGATTGCTGAAACCGTTGTAGTGCGCGATCTGACTCACGTAGAGCTTCGAGTTTCTTGTGAGCGGGCAGTTCAAATTCCTTGTAACCAATGTGAAATAAAAACATTAATTTCTTCGTAAGGAGTTGGTTTCAGCCATTTTCGTTGCGCGAATCGTGTTCTGCGTGGAATTTTGGTAAGAAACATGTATCAGAATCCTTTAATTCGTACCTTGTCTAGTGGTCCATTCTTGACAATGAATTGAATGGGGGGGGGGGGGAGGGGGGGTCCAAATAGCAATGAGCACTACTAGATTTGTTGACGTATACTACCGTGCTAAAGAAAACGCCGCATGAACCTTCAGGCGTTGCGAAATTTCCTTTGATAAAACGCGAATTTCCGGGTAAACTTACGAATATTTTCCTCCCAATTATTTAGATAAATTTGTTCGCAATTTCACCTAAAGATTCTGAAAATTTCAAGGAAAAATATTACTTCCTCCATAACTTCCATAACTTTCCTCAAAAATGAACATTTTATCGAAGGAAATTTGGCAACTCTCGATTGTTCATAGGGCTTTCTTCCTTAGCACGGCAGTGTAGGGGGTACGTGTACGTGCCTTGCGTACGGTGTGCGGTGAGGTGTTGGAATTTTTTAGATTTTTTGGGGGGGAAAAGGTTGTTTCAAAGGGGTCGATTTTTCCTTCCTCCCTCTGATTTTCAACCAAACTGTGCTCAAAATTTGTGCTAGGTGTCAGGTGTCTCAAGTGCATAGGCAAAAGTTCGTCTCTCTTGGACTATTGGAGAGAGAGCCCAGGGGGTAAATTTCCTTTTCGGCAAAATTTTAGAAATCGAAATTGTTTTGCATGGTTCCAAAATTCCGAAGGAATGGAGGGATCTTGGATTACTGTCTGATTAAGAGAGGAAAAGAAGAATAAGGGAAAATAAGGAAGGAATAGAGGGAAAAGAGGGAAAAGACGGAAAAGAGAGAAAAGAGGGAAAAGAGGGAAAAGAGAGAAAAGAGGGGAAAGAGGGAAAACAGGGAAAACAGGGAAAACAGGGAAAACAGGGAAAACAGGGAAAACAGGGAAAAGTCGAGGGAAAAGAGGGAAAAGTCGAGGGGAAAGAGGGAATGGAGGGAAAAGTCGAGGGAAAAGGGGGGAAAGTCGAAGGAAAAGAGGGAAAAGAGGAAGAAAGATGATAGACATAAAAAGATCAGGAAGAGGAAGAAGCAGTGGAATAAAGATGGGAATCTATGAGAGATATATAAGGAATACAAGAAATGCGAGAAATTTTGGCGTCCCACACACGAATGCCTCGCGATAGGCCCAGGGCCCCTCGGGGGATGGGGGATGGGGGATGGGGGATGGGGGATGGGGGCGAGGTGACAGAGACACGAAAAAACGTCGACGTGGACGTCCGAAGTTTGGATGTTTACACTGGGTTTGACGTAAAAGGCGAGGAAACTTAGAAGGAAGAAAAAAGGGCGAGAGGTTTAAATATACCGGGAAAACACCGCTATTACGAGGGCTGGGGGTAAACATGGCTCTGTGACCGCCATTCAGGTGAGCCAAAAGCGCCTATCTACGCGGGCGTTGCTGCAGAAGTTAGGTGGTTCCTGCCTCGGGGCGGGGGAGCAAAAGAACTGGGGCACGGTACGGCGACAGCCTCGCAAATTGGCACCTTAAATGAAAACTAGACATACGCCTCTGAGAGGGAGCCGTCGTGAACCTTGGCATATTAATATGGGATATTTCTAACATTTTTCCTCTGCAGCACCCAACGATTCGGCTATTTGGACTGTATTTTGCAATAAGGGAAGTGCTATGTTTATATGATTTCAGAAACAATTCAAGAAAACAACTTCATAATGTTCCGACGTAGACTGACGCTGATTCTTCTTCTTCATCATCATCTTTGTCTCTCTCTTCTTTTTCTTCTTTGTCTTCTTCTTCCTTTTTCTCGGTTGCCTCCTCTTTTTCCTCCTTTTTGTATCTAGGCGATGAGTTTCAGACACGCGCTGTATAAGTTATAACGTGGATGTTGTAGCGATTTTTTTAAGTTGGCAATACTCTTTTTATTAAATTTAAATGTATTATAAAACAAGAAATTGAGGATGCTTGCCTCACCGAAAATCGATATTTTCGCTACGTTTAAAGGGAGGAAACACTGAGTTGCCAACTTGCAAAATCGCCACTGTGTAGATATGCTGCTTTGCTTAGCTCTACCCATTCTGCCATGCTGAGGAAAAACGCCGTATGAACCTTCCAATGTTGCCAAATTTCCTTTAAAAAACGCCAATTTCCTGGTAAATTTATGAATATTTTCCGCCCAATTTTTCAGATAATTTACTTCATGATTTTACCTAAAGATTCTGGAAATTTAAAGGAAAAATATTCATAACTTTCCTAAAAAATGAACGTTTAATTGCAGGAAATTTGGCACCTCTCGAAGGTTCATACGGCGTTTTTCCTTAGCAAGGCAGACTCATCCATAAAATTACCCATCTGCGTCAAGAAACAGGGACGTATTACTAGAGGCTTTCTAATTATTGTACTTAACTGAAGACCTGATGTGAATATTTTTCCTTAACATTTTTAGATTGCAGATTAAAGATTAAATTGCCGATACAATTCTCTCATAAAGTGGAAGAAAAATATTCATAAAATGCCCTAAGTTTTCCCTTGGGCCAGTGATTTGCCTCCGGTGGTTTTTTTTCTTCCCCTCTCGATCATCGGTGGATTCGACAGGTTGGCCACACTGTTAATTGCTGTCTCCACATACACCTATGGAAATATCGCAGGCAATTAGTCAAACCAGGCATTTCGTGAAAAGCCTAGGCAGATAGTCTTTTGACGCTTAATGAAAATGTGTTAATCCAAGACGAAAATCTCAAGAATTTGCAATATTCGAGGGAAAATGACTTATGAAATCTACGATAACTCGCCTTGTTCCTTCCTCTTTAAATGCTCATCATATATGTGAATACTAATGTTTTAAAAATTCTGTGTTTTATGACATGCTGCAAATTTAAACACAAATAATCGCTCAGGGGCTAAAACCGGTCTAAAATACTATTCCACGATGAACATTTTAACAGAGGTTTCTTTCTTACATATAACCAATGAATTTTTTTGTCTAAAATTAGCAAGAGAAATAGAATTTCATTCTAAGTTAAAAGATGTGACTATTTGCCTGGGCATTTGACAAAATGGCTGATTTGACTAAAGCCTTTGATAGAAATATATGGATTCTCGGAGGGGCCAGGTGCTCCGACAAGAATCGATTGTTCAACACAAAAAATGGACGTATTTCTATCAAGCGGAACTATGTGCATTAAAACATGAGCCCTGAGACCCATAAAAATATATGCATTACAGAGCTCACGTCATTATGCGCATAGTTCCGTTTGATAGAAATACGTCCAAATGGAGAGAAAACAGTGTTGTCAGCGTATAGTAGGCGGCTCTGCTCGCGACAGGCCTGTACTTTCGGTTAAATGGACGCATGTATGCTAAAAGGAACTATGTGCGTATAGGGTTTGCGTGTAACATAGTTCCTTTTAACATAAATACGTCCAAATGTAAAATGGACCGCGTTAAGCAGAAAGGAACCAAGCTACATCAACTTATGCCAAATTTAATCGAAGAATTTAATTCTTCATATGAAAACGGTTGCGCGGATTTTTGTGCAAATTTCAGTGAATTTTCTACATAGTGCAAAGCAAATTCCATAAAATTCTCAAAGGAATCCGCACAAATGTTCCGTTGTAAAAAATTAAATTGCCCAGGGAAATTTGGCAATAGCTAATGAGGCTTGGTTCCTTTCTGTTTAACGCGGTTCAAATGTACAGGTTTCATGGTGCGAATCGGCAACATGGGATGAGGTAACGCGGAGAAACCGGGGTTTTCACGAAAAAATGAAGGAAAAAATGTTTTCGATTAGATACTGACGCCCACGTGGGCGGCGGCCTCCACTTGGCGAGCTTCTCTTTCGTAACTTGGAGCTTTTCGCCTCGGACTCGAACGCATCGATTCAAGCTTTTTCGTCGACCGAGCACGAAAACGGCTCCGAGAAAAGCTTCCAGAACCGCGGAAAGTTGAAAGCTTAAGAAAAGACGAAGGAGTTTCTGGCAACTTAAATGGTAAGTTTGAGCATTGTGATAATCATCACGATAGCTCCGAAATGAATTATAATATAGTGTTATGAATAGTATTTCAATGAGTTAAAACACTAGATAAGTGAGTTGTTTAACATTCATTCCTATAGCACCTTGGCGTTATGATTTACATAACTGCCTACACAACATTAGGGGAGTTACGAGTCATTTTTTCACAAAAAACATTTTCTATTTTTTCTCAAGAAATCTTTTCTGTTTTTGTCTCATCGAATCCTACAAATCCATTGCCATAGTGAGAAACCACGTATTTCCGTTGCCATGTTTGAAAATTTCCGCCTCTATTTTATTTTCTCCAAGAGATGGAAGCAAACGTTTTAGCTTGAAATTCATGCACATTTGCACTACATTTTGCAATTATGAGCTACAATTTCTGGCTCGGTTTAAAAACAACGTACGTGCCATTAGCTACTCTGCATGCACAAGCGTTTTTATAGATGAACCAGAAATTGTAGTTCCGAATCGCAAAAGCAGTCCAAATACGTCAAAATTTGCTATTTCGATGTTCAAAGTACATGTTCGCGCATCTCCATTTCGGTGTTTCAAAATTTCAGCTCTTATTTTTATTTTTTCAAAGAGACTTCCAGCTTTATAGCTTGGAATTCATACAGAATATTTTGCTAGTAGAGGAGATATATCAGGGAAGTTTTCAAGAAATTACGTGGACTGGTTTTCCGAAGAAAAAGAGTATAGCAGGAACTCTGCAACGTCACATACGGAAATACGTGGTTTCGCGCCATGGCCATCGACATTCTCATCTGTGATTGAAAACCGAGAGCTTTAAAATCTGACCGTTATTTAATCAGTTCAAAAAAGTTTCGTGGGTGACCTTTATGAACTCATTTGACGTCTGAGAATAGCTTCAGATTAATTTTACCATCATCCACCAATCTCGGAAAAGGCGAATTTCCTCGAAAAATTTGATTGCTACATCTAAGAGCAGTGCTTAATACTGCCGTGCTAAGGAAAAAGGCCGTATGGGTCTTCCAGCGTTGCCAAATTTCCTCTGGCAAGTCACACGTTTTCAGGAAAAGTTTTGAATATTTTTCTGCCAATTTCTGAGATAATTTTGTTCGTAATTTGATCTAAAGTGTCTGAAAATTTCAAGGAAAAATATTCATAATTTTCCTCGAAAATAAACATTTTATCCAAGAAATTTTGGCAACTCTTGAATGTTCAAACGGCGTTCTTCCTTAGCACGGCAGAATAAGCTGCGATCCCAGTATGTTTTATATTTTTTATCTGACATAGGAAATTGAAAAAAATAGATTGGAGAGTGTGAAAATCCGCCGCATTGTGGCGTCATTTCCCATTTAAACACACGTATTTTTTCTAGATCAAGTCAAATAGTCATATCTCCTCTACAGTTGTCCATTTTAGAAATCAAGCCTCACCGAAATTCACGCAGCAATTTCTTCTCAAAGATGAAATTCGCAAAATTTCAGAGAATTACAAATTCTCTATTTAGGCTTCTGACCGGCTGCATCGGGGTTTCGCCGTACTATGTGCGGCGCGTCACCGCAGAGCGCCTTCAAGTTTTTAGTTATGCAACACGGGTATCCAAAGAGCAGGAATAGTTGCATCAAATGCATCAAGGCGTTTCGTCACAATGTGCGGTGCGGCGCGTCAACGCAGAGCACCTTCAATTTTTTAGTTATGCAACACGGACATCTATAAAACAGGCATAGTTTCATCAAATGCATCAAAGCGTCATTAGTCAGACTGTTCTGTATACAATTTCAATAATCAACCCGCTTGGAACTTTTCGAGAGGCTGTTTTCGGACTACAAAACTGAAATTCCCCTTCGTTGCTTATCGAAGCTGGCTCCGACAGTCAGTGAATCAATAAAATATTTCAAGTGGACGGCTTCGAGTTTAGAATATCTGTGAAGAGGATCAATCCACAAACCGTGTTTTAAAAAAAAACAGTGTGCGATCTATCGCACTGCCTTACTATGGAAGAGCGCCATATGAACCATTATGTGTTGCCAAATTTCCTTTGACAAATCATACATTTGTGAGGAAAATTTGTAAATATTCCTATTTCGAAGGGATAATTTTCGAGGGACTGGGGTTGATAAAGCAGCCTGAGGCAAAGGGAGGAAATTCCTTTTCTTGATGAGCCCCACGGCGATAGTATCCTTCCGTGATGCAGGGCTCATCAGTGAACTGGACTTTGCTCCCTTGCCTTGATTTTTCTCCGAGCGCGAGGAGCCGACGGCGCACAATGGGTCGAGTCAATCAGAGAGGTCGGACATGAAATTATTGACGAAAACTGCAAATTTTGGTGTTTATTTCGCCAGATTTTAAATTCTAAGGGGTGCTTTCTAAAGCGAATTTTACGAAGAAACCAAAGGAGCCACTTTTAAACCTCAAAATTTAGTATAAACGGAGTTAAAAGCGTTTAAAATTTCCAAATTTTGTGGTTTAAAAGTGGCTCCTTTGGTTTCCTCGTAAAATTTTAGAAAGCACCCCTTAGAATTTAAAATCTGGCGAAATAAACACCAAAATTTGCAGTTTTCGTCAATAATTTCATGTCCGACCTCTCTGATTGACTGGATCCATTGTGCGCCGTCGGCTCCACGCGCTCGGGGAAAAATTCGAGGGAGCAAAGTCCAGTTTGCTGATGAGCCCTGAAACGGAGTTAAAAGCGTTTAAAATTTCCAAATTTTGTGCGATCTCTCCTATTGACTGGATCCACTGTGCGGCGCGGCGCCATGACGCTCGTATTGGACGGGAAAGGTGTGCGCGGCAGGCGACAAGCGTCATTTGACGCACGAACGGGAGATTTGCATGGAGAAAATCCCAACAAAAAATTCCGGCTGGAGCCTGGAGCATCCTCATTCATTAAGGCGTCGTCGACGGTGACAACGACCCGCGCTCGCGTCACCAACATAACAGCGTCGCGGTGCCGCCGACGCACGGGAACAACTGATAAAACATCCTCGAAATTACGCCATTGCGTCACTCACACTCCATGTGCATCAGCAATTTTCCCATTTTCATCTTCGGAAAATTGAAAAGTGGACTACATTATACAGGGTGTCCCAGGATTAAGTACGAATAACGGAGGAGTCGATTCTTTGGGTCAAAAACAGACGTTTTTGTGGTTTTACATGTTTTCCAAAAACGCTTTTCCTGCACCCCCCCTCCCACCCCCTTCGTGCCCACCCGCGCTCCATTCAGTCCCTTTTATCTCAAAAACGACAAGTCATGGCGAAAAAGGGCAAGTCACATTTTCTTAATATTTTTCAACACTAAATCTAGTGGTGTCGTCAATAATCATTTTTTGTCGCTGGAAACATGATTCCCAGTGAGAACGAAAACACACCAAATCGGAAAAATGAAAATAATCATGACACACACACACATAACTGCACAGTAGGTGAAGAAGTTAGTTTAAGAAAAATATTTTTGCTGCCGAAAGACAAGTACTTATGGCCACTTTGAGCCACACCCCTCCTGTCCGAAATCACCATATAGTCTGTTTTCAATACTTTTCTTAGGAAAGCTGGTGATAAAATATTTTCTTGTCAAGATAGGAGACAACATTAATATGGGAGGTAGCGTTGTCTTTTGCGGTACCTATCTAAGCCTTTTCAGAATTATAATATCGATAAGAAATTAGGTGCGTATTATTCAAGAAATGAGATGACAGTAAAATTCGATAAGAGTTCTAAGAAAAATGGCTTGAGAGTTAGATCCATACAAACAGTGAGCTAATAAAATTTACTACCGAGTTGAAAGATTGTCGAATATGTGAGTACTCTTATTGGCCAAATTTAAAACGTCTCGAACACAATGAAAGTTAATGCGACTAGAAAAAGTTGTGCGTAGAAAAGGTAAGGTAAGGTAAAGTAGAAAAATTGCGAATTTGCCAAAAAAAGCGAATAAGTATCAACCTGTAGAATAAATGTCAGACAAACGATATGACCAGACAAGCTTTCTTTCTGCTTTGTCAAGTGTTCGACAAAGCACTTGGTAAGAGCGCGGACCGTGTTGTTACGAATATCGTTCTCTCAAGAAACTCCTTCGAAACCCAAACTAGGCCAACTTATCTGCAGGTAGAGATAAATGCAGATACTGAGGTCTCGGTCCTTGCAAATAACCAATGGGGTGATTCGATGGACGCCATATTTTGTGTCAGAACGACGTGCGATATATCGCATCGATTGGCTCTCTTTTTCAGCTACTAATCATTTTTCTCGAATTTTGAGATCGCAATTCTGTTGTTAGGAGACTAAAAAACTCACTTACCAATTTTTACAAACAAATTCAACGTAATAAAGGCGTGTTTTTTTTTTAGGTAGAAAACATCGCATTCGAGTGTAGTTTTGATATCAGTATCGAACGCGATGTTTTCTCTCTAAAAAAACCACGCCTTTATTACGTTGAATTTCTTTTTTAAAATTGGTAAGTGAGTGATTTAGTTTCCTGACAACAGAATTGCGATCTCAAAATTCGAGAGAAATGACGAGTAGCTGAAAAAATGGAACCAATTGATGCGATATATCGCATGCCGTTCTGACACAAAATGTGGCGTCCATCGAATCACCTCGTTGATAGCACAATCAACAAAATCATATTAACTGAACAAACACGGTACTTTTTGCTCTGCTATCCAAAGAAACCCTGGTTAAAATTGGCAGTAGAATCTGTGTTCCAAAATACCATAGACCTACGGCCGGCTGTAAGATTTCCAATAGCTTCTATAGCCGGCTACACGATTTCTTATAGCCTTTTATAGCCGATGGCGATTACGCAGCTCACAGCCAGGCGATAAAGTGTATGCCAAACGTCACTAATTACGGATGTTAGGACTTAGTGAGTTTTTGGACCACTGCTCTCTTTTTGGGCCGTAGTATCTTGATTTATTATGCGAGGAAAGCTCCGTACTTTTGATGGATGCCTGCCATTCCTAATGTATTGGAGCGCCTTCAGTTTCGTATGATACTGTGCAATACATGTGGTGTGAAATAGTTGCTTGAAGCGCCGTGGAACGCTGCGGTGCGGCAGGCGGGCAGCCAGCGCGGAACGCGCATTGGCGCGTACAAACCTAGCAGGGATACTTCATGCGTTGCGCAATGCGTGAAGTATCCCTGTTAGGTTTGTAGGCGCCAGTGCGTCGCCGCTCCGCTTTGTGTTAGGCTCTAATATTTAATCTGGCGGAGTCAGCGTTATTCAACTCATGATTTTGAAATGTTTGCACATCCTGTATGGAATATTCTCGTTTACATTGATGAAAAAAAATATGTATTATAGGAAAATACAACGTGTGTTTTGTAAATATTAAGGTGGTTCCGTATCAAACCGAATGATTTCCAAAGCTCACGAATTTCTACACAAATTCTTATAGCCTTTTATAATCGATGGCGAAAAAGCAACAGCCAGGCGATAAAGTGTAAAGCCCGGCGATAGGAACTATAGCCCGGCTGCATAATTTTTTATCGCTTCGTATAGCCCGGCCGTATATGATTTTCTCCGCATTCTACAGCCTGCTATATGATATTCTGTAGCTTTCTTCAGCCGGCTATAAAAATTCCTATGGTATTTTGAAACGCAGCTCTTATCGCCAATTTTTACCACGGAAATTGACATCCTTGAATCCTTGACAAATTAAACCTTCAGTTTAGTTTTCAGATTTTGCTGATTCACCTTAAAAAGTAACATGGTTTGACGAACACAATGGTGTGACGTTGTTTTCAAAGAACATAAATCGGGAGTATTTTCTCAAGTTGGAAAAATTTCGTTACGAGAATCTCAGCACGTACTTGATTCAGACAACTTTTCTTTATGTGAATGTGACGGAAGATTTAAATGGGGATAGCCTCCGTGCACGCTGGGCTTGTCGATTTCCTCTGAACTTCTTGCGGTGGTGAATGCATAGCTGAAGTATGCTCCAGCTAGAATTGTATATAGCAAATGGGTGGTTTTTACAGAAGGATTATAAGTAAACTAGGGGGCTACGCCCCCTGGCCGCTACGCGGCCCAACCCCCTGAAGGCGCTCCGCGCCATCAATGGGCCGCTTCGCGGCCCTATTTTTACCCTCCTATCAGTGTTAGTTTTATTTTTCCCCTAAAAAATACGATATGAGGTATACTTTAATTTTAAACTTTACTTAAAATTACTTTAAAATTAAACGGACGCGTTTTGGAATGACTGCTTGAAGAAATATTGCAGTAAAATAGTGAACATCAATAGTCAGGTAATTGTTCAGATTTCATGAGTCGGGGATCGAACCCACACTGTGATCAAAGCGGACGCATTTGACGTCTTAGACGACCCGGCCATCTCTCGACTTGATCTATGAGCACGAATCTTGTGTAGATAAGTGTAGAGCTGATGCGCAGGCTACCCAGCTACTGCGCAACCTCCTCGACCATTGCGCATCCTCCCGCGCATAGCGGTAGCAGTACCGGAGCATTCTGTTAACTCACTCACTTTTATAACGTGATTTTAAAAAAAACTGAGTCCTTTTTCCAAAATCTGATTGCAGCGGGCTCATCTAGGGCCTATTACCTGTCGATTTACGCAAAAATCATGGAAATCGGGCCGGTAGAACGCTCAAACGAACTATGACAAAAAGTATAAATTTACATTGTTTAAATGGGAGAATTCGCAACTTTACCACGTAATATAAAAAAACCTGGGCCATATTTTGAAAATCTGAAAAGAGTTGGCTAATCTAGAGACAATTTCCCGTCGATTGCCGCAAAAATCATGAAAATCGGCCCGGTAGAACGCTGGAACTAAGCGTCACCAGTTTCGCAAAATTAGGAGGTCTTGGAGCTTATAGTATAGACAAGTGGTTAGAAATGGAAACAAAATAATATGAACTATGCAAAACGATTATTCCGATAACGGAACTTGGCTGTTTTGAAAACGCCTTCCAATGCGGCGTGATACCTCACGCATTCCGGAGAGTTCAAATAGTTGTATCATTGCGCCGTAAGAATGTGACGGAAGATTTAAATGGAAATAGCCATCATGCAGGCTCGCAACATCCCATCTAGGGCCCTGGTACCAGTTTTAGGGTCCGGGCCCCAAGTACGAAGGGGGGGGGGTCCGAGGGGCATCCCCCGAGAAATTTTTGAATTTGTACGACTTATTGGACGCATTTTGAAGCTTCTGTAAGGAATTTTTCTATCAATTTCTGCGGAATAATTAAGTTTTTTTTAAAATTTTTATACTTTCAGCACAAAATACTTGCAAATTGTTGCATTCAAAACATCTGGAAAATTTTTAATTTTTTTTTGGGGGGGGGAGGGTGGGGGCATATGATACTATTTTCAGTTTTATGAGGGCCAGGCCCCCCTGGACTCCCCCTTCGTTTGTACATGGCAAGGGAGTTGAGCCATGAGCCATCGAAGTCGAGGATGCCCAGACTGGAGACCCTTAGCATCTGACGACTGAAGAAAATGAAACGCAGTTACTAAAAATATCCCTCTGTACTGAAAATCTTAAAAATAGGTAGAAATACTCCAAGGAGTATACTTCTTTGAAAATTTAAGAGGAATTCTACAGTGCCCCAGCGTGTTTCTGAAAATCTATTCACCTTTTGCGAAATTTTTAGGGTAAATTTTTCATTTTATCTTAAGAAACAAGGGTTGCATGTGAATACGTAGTGGTTTTTCACGGGTAACACGGGCCCCCTCCGGGGCCCGGGCCCCGGTACCAGGGACCCAGTATCCCCCCCCCCCCTTGTGGCGGGCCTGATTGTACCATCCAATTACAAGGCTTCAAAATTCCTTTTGATTTTAAAGCGCTGCACGCGAATTAATAGATCAGCGAGCATTGAAGTTCAAATAAAGTTTTCTTGCAATTTGTCAACATTGTGTGAACAACTCGAATAGTAGGATAAACGTTCTTCTTTGGTATTAAAATTAATTTTCCTAATGAAAGTCACGAAATTTAGGAGGTAGCTATATTCTACCAAATAACACTAATTGCTGGTTCATAATGTTATACAACATTGTCCTCCACCCCCTTCTTAAAAAAAATGTAATGATCAGAGAGCAAATCTATACTATAGGCTCCGGGACCTCCTGAATTTCCATATCTGGTAACGCTTAGTTCTAGCGTTTTACCGAGCTGATTTTCATACTTTTTGCGGCAATCGACAGGCAAATGCCTCTAAATGAGCCCGATTTATTCAGATTTTGAAGATTTGACTCTGGTTTTTTTATATTACGTTAATAAGTTGCGAATTCTCCCATTTAAACAATGTAAATTTTTATTTTTTGTCGCAGTTCGTTTGAGCGTTCTACTAGGCCGATTTCTATGATTTTTGCGTTTATTGACGGGCGATAGTCCCTAGATGAACCTGCTATAATCAGAAGTTGAAGATAAGACCCAGGTTTTTCATATAATAGTAAAGCAGAGAGCTTACGATTGAGCACAGGGGAGAATTTCACGAGCGCCGCGGCGCTTCCGCGAGGAAATAAGTCGGACCATGACTGGAAGATCACAAAAGTTTCGTAACTGATGTTTTTTGAGTCGCTAATTTCGAATTTTATGTCAAATTGCCTACATTTTAACACCCTGACCTATTGCTTGTGGGCAAGATTATGGCACTGCGGCGCGGCGTGCTGCCAGCTCGATACGCGCACTGACGCCTACAAACCTAAGCGGATACTTCAAGCATTGCGCAATGCGTGAAGTAGCCCCTTGGGTTTGTAGGCGTCAGTGCAAGTTTCGCGCTGACAGCACGCCGCGGCGCTCCAGGCGGGCGGATGGTGAACGATTTCTTGCGGGCGAGAGCTCCTTGCGAAGAAACTCGTGTAATGTTCGACTTTTAAAATTTCACACTAGCAATGTGACGTAATTAGTGAACTCTCAACGCTAGAAAAAGTGTAATAATGAGAGGCGGGTCGGCGGGACGGCGCTGCGCAGGGCGGCTCATGAAATTCTCCCCTGTGCTTTGTCGGAGAGCTTAGGCAGGGGGACAACATTTGAAATTTCCGCCAATGAATAATGGTGGGAATTTCAAATTTAGTGGAAAATTGAACTAAGCGGGAAATTTCGAATCTTGGTCCGTAGTATAGGGTAAGGTAAATGAATCGAAGGTATACTGCCGTGCTAAGGAAGAACGCCGTATAAGCCGAGTGTTGCCAACTTGCTCCGGATAAAACATGTATTTTTAAAGAAAATTATGCGTATTTTACCTTGACATTTTCAGACGTTTTAGATTAAAGTGCGAGCAAAATTGTCTGAGAATATTGAAGAAACATATGAACGATATTCCTGGTAAATTAGGTTTTTATTGCAGGAAATATGGCAGCGCCTGAAGGCTCATACGGCGTTCTTCCTCAGAACGGCAGTATGCTCCTCATATGTGAATTACGAATTAGCGCTGAGATATGTGATATTTCAACTACGTTTTTGGGTGACTTCCCGATTTTTTTCGACAAAAATATGTTGATGGCAGAAGAAGGATATCTCCAACAACTGATTTATTCCGCTAACTCAAAATTGACAAAAATCGATTTAAGCACGCGGTTTCACCATCGATATGGAATGGGTTGATTAAATACCTACATGGCTTTATTCTAAGCACATAGATGTACAGGTTAAACCATTCTTATTGTTAGTCAGCCATGTAATGCTATTTGCCTGGTTCTTCAATGGGAGGCACTTTTGAAAATTAGTTGGTTTTACTATTTGAAATTGTTTGACATGACAAAAAAAATTTCGGTGTAACTCAGCGAATAATAGAACAAACTATTAAAATTATTGTTTTAATAACGAAATACCTATCTGTTGTTTAATACCATCTCTTGTAGTTGCTTACTTTCCAATATTTGTTAAATCCACACATCGTTATGATGTCATGACCACATAAATTATCGTATTGATTAGATGGTAATTTCAAGCAACTTCTTATTTCTAGTTTTAAAATATGTCTCTGCTTTTAAATTAAGAAATCCACTTTTGTCAACTTACAGCCACAGGGAGTTAAATTAAAAAAATTGCAGCTACTATTCCACATCAGTTGATAATACAAGGACTTTTTTTTTCAGTGTGCTTTAAATCTCAAAAATTTCTGGGGGATGCCCTTTGAACCCCCCTCCCCCTCCTTTTCAAAAGTGTAGATCCGTATGTCATACGTAGATTGTTTACCCAATCAAAGGGTTTGGTTCAGTTCGGTTAGATAGACTTGGCACTTGAATTATGGTCCACCCTGTATATCACAGCCCTCTATGTATCACAGGATTCGTCACCATCACAGCGGTCACTATGTAGCCACAGTATTTTTAGCTTCTTTCTCATTGCCCAAACGGCGCACCATACTGCCGTGTGCTAAGGAAGAACGCCGTATGAACATTCGAGAGTTGCCAAATTTCCTTAGATAAAATGTTTATTTTTGAGGAAAATTCTGAATATTTTTCCTTGAAATTTTCAGTCACTTTAGATCAAATATTAAACAAAATTATCATAGAAATTGGCAGGAAAATATTCAAAAATTGTCCTGAAAATTAGTGATTTGCCAGGAGAAATTAGGCAACGCCTGAAGGCTCATGCGGCATTTTTCCTCAGCACGGCAGCATAGGTCTCGATATATTACAAGATTCGTCACAATATATCTAAGAATTTCTAGTTTCTCCATTGTTGCCCAAACGGCATAGCGCACCATATTATTCCCAAGTGCATGTAACAAAAATGTTATGTACAGGGAGTTCCAAAAATCCGGTTATAGACCAGCATCAGGCATCACCACTGAAACTTTTTAACATATTGAGATAGAGACTTGAAATTTAGTGAGTGCTCCTATGGGTCATGGGAAACGACTTTTGGGAACTCCCAAAAATTTAAAAGGTCCACCCGAAAAGGGGCAAGGACCTTAAGGGTTACAGAGGTGGTACGGGACTCTTGGATCACCCTGTATAATTTAGGATAACCTACTTGACTTTTCAGGTTGAGAAGAAGAAAAACACACGTGAGTAAAGATGTAACGTTTTTATTAAATTGTTTTAACTTTTATCTTATTCTTTTTTATCAAGAAATTTTGCGTCTTTTATGTATACTTACTATAATCTTTTTTTCTGTCTTTTCGCAATGATAATAATAATTATTACATAAAATTATTTACGAATACGTGTTAGCAAACACGAGTGCTCTCAAGCACAGATATCAATTTTGTATTTATTCATTTTTATTTTTTAAGGAGTTTATCCAAGATTTGGTACAATAATATAGTAATACAATATACAAAATAAGTATTGCAAGTATTACATAATTGTCAAAAATATTTCTATATTGTCTTTCATTTTAAGTTGTGTGTAAACTCCTTGTCAACCAGGGGTTGACACACCGGAACCACCATTTGGTATTACTTCGGTGAGAGATATTAATTAACACTTGTACATACCTAACATAAACACACACACATTATACTTAAGAGTTTTCTTCTTTTTTTGGAATTTTTTTTGCACACTTTTAGAAATTTTTTTTATCATTTTCTAGCGAATTTTTTTTCTTTGTTTTTTCAGAAGTACCTAAAGTTGACACTTTTTTAAAATTAACTTCTACTTTGGGAAACTGTAGAAACAATTTTATCATCTTCAAAACTAATGGCCTGTCCGGCATCTGCCAAAAATAACATTTTAAAATCGTTGCAAAAACGTTCCTAGAACGTTAATTTTGGCAGTTACAGCGTGACATCGCAACTGCTTTCTGCCGGGCAAAGAAAATCTAAAAATAATTGCGCTTTGGCTACATAAGGAGAGGAATACTTATCAAAATTAAAGTGATGAGTTAATTAATTCAATCAATTAAATTTGATAATGCAGCAGAAGTTGTGCTTGCTACATCATTAGTGCAGACTGTTTAAAAAAAATGAATGGTTGTTGGTACATTGGAAAGCTAAACAAATTTCACAAAATTGGTTGTAAGTAACATGAAAAGATGGCTTATTGCTTATGTTAGAAAAATTTCACCTAGAGATGGGCAATCGATCTAATCGACTTGTCAAGGATAGGAGAATCGATGAACAATTTAGTTTTTGCAATTAGGAACTACAATTTCTGGCTCATCTGTAAAAAACATATGTCTATAGAGAAACTAATGGTACATACGTTCTTTTACAGACAGTTGCTCAACCCTAGCTCCATCTCACTCATTGGTTATTGGCGGTGCAACAAGCAACAAAAATTCATCCTCTATACTAGTTTTCGATTGTTTAATGGGTCCCGCAGTTCAAGTAGCGTTCACAAAGAGCTTCCAATACTATTGGTAAAATTAACAATATCATGGAGGAGAGCTATCTATTTCAATGCATACTTACGAGCAGTGAAATTCACATTAAAAAAAAACCACAAATTTGACCGATTCAGTTTGTTTGTTCTTAGACAAAAAAATGTAACTCCACTTCATAGTTGCAAAATCAACCCTAAGCAAATCAATTTTTCACAAATACACAGCCGTGCAAAATCTGTGAGAAATTTTGTTAATTTTGGTGTGTAAACAGTCGATGAAATTTTCAGTTAGAAATGTTCAACATTCTTTCAATTAGCGAGTGACAATTTTGCAACATTGAAACGTGGTTACGCTGTTTTGTCTGGGGAACGATAAACTGATCAGACTAACAACTGTCCACTACAAAAGATTCCACTTCAGAAGAGAGCCAAATTTTTGAGAAAGTTTTCCACCCACTTCTACTTAACTTGCTGATGAATTTGCTCTTGCACAATAATTCATCATAAAATTATGGGAATATTGCTTGGATTTTTTTAAAAATATAAGTGCAACCACTAAAATAATTGGACTACATTTCACAATTAGAAACTACAATTCCTAGCTCATCTGTAAAAAAACATATAACATAGGGGAACTAAAGGTATTTAAGTTTTTGTCAAACTGAGCCAGATATTTCAGTTCCTAATCGCAAATTGTAGTCCATTTCACCCTTGATATGATGATTTCCGAACATTTAAAAAAAGTATAGTTGACACAACAGCCACCCATTAAGTAACTATGAATTCACTGAGAATTTTAAGTGGCCAGAGATCAGCTCTAATCCTGCTTTATAATGAAATAGTTTAAATTTAATTTAAATTAATTTTTCAGATTGAAATTTAAGTCTGCTATACGCCGACTAATTTTCCCCGTTATGAAGAACAACCTAAATTGTCTGGTGAAAATTAATCTTTGAAATTAAAACAAACACCAGCCCAAGCAAATGGTGTCTTACAGTAAAATTGGCAACTTGAATTTTTCCTCTTAGATGGGACAAATTTTATGTTTCTAGTCTTTGAGCAAAAAGCTGACTTTCAAACATTTTTGGCACAAAGATACATCTACCGTGAAAAAAGTGTTTCACTTCTCAATCTTTCAACAACTGCACTCAATGTTAAAGGTTGTAAATGCCCGATGACGTTGCCTATTCGATCGAAGAAAATTAACTTGAGAACATTTATCAGGAATTTTATCTATTAATCAGACGTGCTTAAATGAAAATGCCCTGAGGCAAGATTAAAAGTGAGAGGCCAGGAAAATGTGACAGTTATTTTCTTTCATTCGGATCAAAGAATCCATACTCTGTTGTGGTATGATCGAAAGTTTATCAATGGGTTGAAATAAATTTGAACAGATGAAATCGATTATTCCTTGAAAAATTAAGATCCCTTCCCAGTCGCATTGACCGTGCGGAAAAATGTAATGAAAACTAAAAATAAAAAAAGAGGAAAAATTCTTCAAAAAAACTGTTGGAATGCACGAATTACAAGACTCTTTTCCCGTTTTTAACATATGCACTCTCTAATTGTTTTATGACTTTGATCTAAAATCTCTTACTAAAAGCTGACATTATGTTCAATTTTAGTCGCACGTGTTCCGCTAATTCCATTTTACTTCACTTTATGCCTCAATAGAAAAGATTTGTAAAATTTAACAAACTTTCCATGCTTCACGTCTGAATTAACACATTAGTTGTTCAAACATGTTAAATAGGAATCCAAAAAAGGGTCCAATATATTGTATATTGTAACAGTTTTTTTTACGATATTATGTTAGAATTTTACAGTCAAAAATACCGGAAAAACTAAAGAAAAATAAAATTTCCCTCGGTCAATTTCTTATATATTAGTAAAGCTGGATGCGCAATAAGCATCAGCCACTAATTACCGTGCCTGCGGGCTGATTGTAGAAATTGATGGACAAAGCTGTAGACAAAGAAGACCAAAAGGATATGGAGGGATCCTATTGGTGGAAGCAGAAGGTTACAATGGAAAAAAGAGGTAGGGAATAGACTAACTAACAGCAACACAAAAGAGACCCTATAGTTACCTAGTCCATCTTTTTCTCCCTTAGTCTATAAGAACCACCTAAATTAACCAATAGGAACACTCCATACTCATTATGTCCTCTTTGTCTATCGCTTGGTCTATTAATTTCATTAATCAGCCCGCTGGTGTCGGAAACTCAAATTCTTCCTCTTAAACAAAAATCCCTACGACATAAAAAGCACAGATCACAAGCACTACTCGTCTATACACCAAAATACATAGATAAATGATAGGGTCTTATGTCATTACAACATTTTCAAGGGAGAATCAAAAGTAAAGCGTTGTTCTCCCAAAAACATTATTTTGAGAAACACTATGGTGAGACACAGCTGTGTATCTGAATATAATGTGCGCAGATGTATTACAAATAGATATAGAATAAATAATGTTCTGATAACAGGTGCATATGCAAGATGATGAACAAAAGCCAACAGACAATCTAGACAAACGACCAACTTTGATGTTACAGTCTGAGGCGTTGGCAAAAAATCGAAAAAGATAGTGTTGAACAGAAGGAAAATTGACAAAGCCAGCGACGAAACATTAATTTCAACAGGAAAGTAAACCATCTACTTTCCTATTGGCGTAAATACCAACATTAAATTTCAAGGATATCAGCACTAACGTTCTTCTTCCTGTGAGCGATCGCATATTCATGAAAATCAAAATTTTCATGGGATCAAGTCCTGATTATTTAACGCCTCCTAGCTAATTTATTTACACCGATCTTTAAAAAATTGTTTTTCCATTTACAAACATTCCTTCCGTTTACAAAAGCAGTGGAATAAAACGACCACACAAGGCATTATTTTGTAACATGTTCACATCACATACACAAATTGAAACACGTCCACAGATTTGATACAAGCACGTGACAATCATAAACAACTTAGATATTTCATTCAAATTAGTCATTCAGCAACTTAGGTTTTGTTGTTTTTCAAATCAAGGGAAATTAAGCGAACAGTAATCAGAAGGGTTTAACCGGAATGACTCTAACTACAGGAAAAGTTGCCTAATTTTCTCTGATATTTCATTTTTTGAACAGAAAACTTAGTAAAACTGAAACTCGATCTTCGTGAATAAATTCTTCACAATCTAAGGTGAATTAACAGAGAGTTTAAAAGCGTTCAGTAGTTCAGTTCTCTGTTTAAAGAAAAAAAAAACACAAGAGAAGATAAGGCTACAATAAATGCAGCTGGGCTCATTCCGCTTGAATCCACCTAATTTAATTTTTTGATTAAGGTTACCAGTTGTGACTGACCATGGTTAAACTATCAATGGTGCAAAAAATCTAACATTAAGGGTATTGGTACCACTGCTTGGAGGAACTTTTCAGGAATATTTCCCACTCAAAACGTTGTATGATTTTTTTAAATTTGCAGGTTGGAGAATACAGTTTTGATTAAAGGCTAAATTAAGTTTTCATTTGCAATTCTGCTTGAAAGGAGAATAAAGAGAAAGAGAGGAAGAAAGAAAAGGAAAGGTGGAGAAAAAGAAGAAAAAGGAGAGGAGGATAAAAGAGGGGAAGGAATTCTCTTCCCTCCTCAAAAAGAAGGAAAGGAAAAGAGGGCAAGAAGAGGGAAAAAAGGAGAAAGAGAAGAAGTAAAAGGAGGAGAGTGAGAAAAAAGGATCGGGAGAGGAAAAAAAAGATAAAGGAAAGAAGATGAACGAAATTCTGCTTGATGAATTCACATTATCCTCATCTCCTTCTCTTTGCTTGTTCTCCTTTATTTTCTCTTTTTCCCTCTCCTTGCCTCCTTTCCCTCCTCATCATCTTCCCCTAATCCTAATTTTAGATGGGAATCTCTCTTTTATGTTTTCCAACCCAAATACAGAGCGTAAAATGGACTACTTACATTTTGCAATGAGGAACTACAATTTTTTGCTTATCCATAAAAGCACCTACCACCTGCATAGGGCACCTAGGTTCACATAAGTGCTTTTCACAAAGAGCCAGAAAATAGACCAAAAAATAAAGCAAAATATCCTTTCAGCAACATAGAGAATATAAAAGTGAATGTTAACACTTGGATTTTCCTTCAAAAATTACACATAACAGATTTAAAATTTAACTAAGCGAAACATAGGAGTTTTTTTTTCTTTACAACATTAAAGAGACATAAGATCTTCTGATTTGCGGAAGGAATTGAAATGTTTCTCATTGCAGAGTAGATGGAAGAATTTTTGCGGCTCAGTATGCAGACCTGCCCAATTTTTAATGAGAAATGTTGAAATTTAAAACTTAGAAAAAAAAAGCCTTGATAATGCGTTGGTCACTGAAGACGAAATAAAAAAGTGTCAACTAAAATCATGAAACTAATATATTTTTTTCGGTTTTTGAAACATACAATCCACACTCACTTATACCAACAAACATAAATTTGCATCAAAGCATTAATATTATGCGACCGCAATATTGCGGCTCGACGATTTCTATTCATAAAATGATAGAGAATAAATAAATATATGAACAAATCAAAACATATTAACAAATAAAATATACAAAAAAATAACAATTAGCCATCTCTGGATTCGTTTTTTTTAAATCAAAAAGAAAAAAATTTTGATTCATATAAAACTTTGAAAATGAAAACTGAAATAAAATATTCTTCTGACTTTAAAATAAAATTAAAAAAAGTTAAGGAAAAAAAAAACACTTCTCAGAGAGAAAAATCATGATTACGATCAAACACAGAAATAGATATGAACCATTTTTAAAAAAGAGAATTGTAAAAAACAGCAGATGATTTTAAACATAAAATATATACAGAGTGAAATATGTACAAAAATCCATGACTGACAGGTTGCACAATTGAAAATTGAATCTTTAAGTTACATTAAATTAAGAAAATCACTCAGGATGCATTAGAATTAAGATTGGTAGAATCAAAACTGCATCGCAATATTTATATTGATATACATATGTACGTACATATAAATATATAACACACATATATACTTGAAGGTCACAAGTACTTCTTTGATGCACAGTTGCATTTGCAAAGGGCTGATTTATTGGCAGTTCAGAAAAATTTACTAACTTCAAAACAGCATCCATATGCAAACGGAACATTTTTCGCGACTAAACTGCTGAAACTTTGATAAACATTGCCATTCGTAAATGAACCATGGATGGTTTTACTAAGTTATTCACTAAGTTTTCCATTCAGGGTACATAACCTCATGAGATGTTGCCTATTTTTCTCTCGTCCTATATCTTTTCAACAGAAAACCGAGCAGCATTGAAATTTGAAATTCAGAGAGTTTAGTCTTTAAAATCTAGCGCAAAATTCACAAGAAGTTTAAAGGCATTGAGTAGTTTAGTTTTCTCGTAAAAATAATGAAAACAAGAGAAAATTAGGTAACGTGAAATGCAGGTATACTCATTCCGGTCTGTACAAAATCAACTTGTTTTAAACTCTTCAAAGTAGATAATACTTTAAAATGTTACACCTGTTTAAAGTGTTTTAGGACAGAAAGTTCAGAGGAAGCTGCGGAAATTAGAGAAAAAGCACAAAAAATACTCTAATTTTAGCAGAACTCAAGGAGTGTCCTCTAAACGGCAAGGACTTGCTGGAATCCATGGATAACGGAAAATACCGTGGAAACATGGAAAATATCAAAACCAAAGTCCCATGTTAAGTGCACACTGCAATGTTTTCGCAAAAACCATGAAGATTCATGAGAACTGCTAGAAATATGCAGGGCCCCACAAAAACCCAAGAATAACCATGGAAACCCGCCAGTACCTGCAGGGAAGGACATGAGAAACTTGAAAGTGAGTCAAAGTTTTACAGCTAGCGCAAAAAAAAGTGTGCATATACATCTATACATGGCCATTATTACAGTATTGTATATATATGTATTACATATGTATATATTCATTTTTCACAATTGTAAAGATAAATTCCAATATAAAGCGATGTATGAGGACCGCAAATAATACAACTTTTTTCATTTCAGACTAAACTTAAAATGGAACATTGAGGTGATTTTAAAACTATTATTTACATTTTGACAGCTCCTTGGAGCCTTATCCATAATAGAAACACAGGTCCGTTCTGCCATGCTGAGGAAAAATGCTGCATGAGCATTCAAATGTTGTAGAATTTCCTCCAAAAAATATTTACTCTTTAGAAATGTTACGCATTTTTTTCTTTGAAATTTTCTGATATTTATTTTAGAATAAATCGGCAAAATTGTCTGAAAAATTGGGAGAAAAATACTACGAATTTTCTCAATGAATTCGTCCTTTAACGAAGGAAGTCTAGTAACATTTGAAGGTACATGCAGCATTTTACCTTGGCACGGCATCATTGTAATTTAAGTGTCACAAACCTTGTTCTTATACAGGGTGTCACAAAAGTCCGCACCCTTGCTTTTCAAAATGTTTCCTAATTTTAAGCTGTTTAAACGAAACATGGGTACCTCCTGAAGGGAGTGCCCCTCAACAATTTTGGATATGCCAAGAAGTAGTTCCTTTTGACATAGATTCTTTCCCTGAGTTTCATTTTAAAAGCTAAATTAGGAAAAAATTTGAACGGGAGTACAGACTTTAGGGTCCTGTAAAGAAGGCCTCATTTACATCAGGATAAGGTGCAGAAAACTGAGGAGGATCAATGAATGTTGAATTTCATGAAAGGAACTCTACGGCTGTTAAAGGGCCGATAAGATAAATAAAAAATCCTCTTTGATGTCTGTCGCTTTTTTTAAACCTCACCCTAAATCAAATATTGACTTTTTGCCGGCCGAAATAAACTCCAGGGTTTGGAAAAGAAAGGACGCAAAATACTGGTAGAGTATTTTGTTTTTCCAAAATTCATACCGAATACAGTCAAACGACTCGTCAAAAATTAAAAAAAAATTCTCCTTTGGCAAACAATGAGATAAGCTAACAATCAATACATACTATTTGTTTTCTTTTGATATTTTTACTGGATTTTAGTATTTTTATTTTTTTCATAGACATTTCTTTCTTAATATCTTGAAAGTATCGCTTGAGCAAAGCATGCCATTGCACAAACAACATGCAAAATTAATTAATCTTGCCCTACGATTTTCAATCACTAGAAATTGAACCTAATTGAATTATAGGCTGACGAGAAGAAATTTTAACAGCAAAAAATCTAAGTTAAGCCTGCCTATATGGAAGAAAAAAAATATAGATAAGAAGAAAAAAACTTGACAACAAGTTAACTTGGAACTGTGTTCATCTGCGTCTCATCGTAAAAAAAAAAAAAAAAAAAAAAAGGCCCCATCTCCATTTTTTATTATGGAAAATGAGGTTCAATGACCGTTTAAGAATGGAAATGGTAGATTTTAATTTATTTTTTTTATTTTTATTTTTGCTGAACTCCAACAAAGTCTTTTCTTAAAATTTCATCCTCAGTAAATAACTTCCCTTCAATTCGACCAAGATCCTGAGGTTAGAGTAGCTCATGTAGAAACAAGCACACAGAGAGGCTAGTAAAAAGGAACAAGTTTACTGGGATCTGAAAATCTGATTCTTATGGAATCTTTGTTCCATTTTAGCGCACAATTCTCAAAAACCTTCAGATTCTGAGAAAATTAAACGCAAAAGCAGAGAATATACATGTTAACTGAATTCACTGAGCATTGAAGTACCTTGAAACAGAATATCTTCGGAAATTACCTTACAATGGCCACTTTGAGAAAGTACCTTGAAAATAGAACCATCGGAAGAAACCTATAAAAGAGAACCTCGGAGCAGAGTGCTAAAGAAAGTACCTCGTGAGGAATAACTTAAAACAGAATACCTTCAAAAAGTATCTAAAAATGTACCCTGAAGAGTGTCTTAAAATGAAGCACTCTTGAGGTGTCCCTTGTATTGAGTACCTCAAGAGAGCTCCTTTAAGAAAAAATCTTGAAAAAGATACCTTGAAACAAGCACCTTGAAAAATGTACCTTAATAAGAGTATGTTCAAATTGTAACCTTCTTAGTAGCATTGGCTAGGAAAGCAAATGGAAAAAATTGTTAATTGAAGAGAGGAAACTCCTAAATAAGACTGTTTAAATATTCAAGTTGGGAGACCACTTTTGTTCTCTTTTACATGTGCTTTTTCTGATAATTTGTGTAAAAAACTGAACGTCATCAAAACATTTTTGCGTTTTTCTTAGGTCAAAAAATAATAGTCAATGCTGCCAGGACTCATTTCAAGTTCGTTTTCTCCATTTTTGGAACAGATGGGCATTACATTTGGGTTTTCTAGGCATTCTCCGATTCAACATTGAAAAAAGAGATGATACTTAGAGCTTTTAAATCATGAAAGGAAAAGGATAACCTTACAGAAATTAAAAAAGATGCAACATTTCTAATCGATGAAATAAGAAAAGGGTTTTTCATTGAGTCCAAAAAATGCCTCAACCATACAAACAATTAACAAATTTATAATTAATCAAAACGATTAATTAGTGATTGCTCTCGCTAATTTAGAAACAATGTTAAGAGAATAAATACAGCGCAACGGGTGATTATTAAGTTCCTCATCAAAGAGAACATTTGCAACTTGATGAACTCAGCGCAGGAACACTTTTCCAGATAACATCCAATGAGTCTGAGGGAATTAAAATACTGCAAAATGGTGACTTTTACAAAGCGATTTCCTGCTCGAAGAGTAGGGAATTCCAGAAAAAGACTTAAAAGTACTAAAAGATTGGGAGAGGAGGACAGTATTAAATTTGATAAAATTTAATGAAATAAATTGGATTCTGCTGTTATATTGCTGAAATAATCAGAGAGTGAGATCAAGTAGCGTACGAATTTCGGGGTGAAAACAGTGTTGGTGAACTAGCAGCATTTGCGGTTGTTGTTGACGCCGGAGTGGTTCTGCGTACGATCTGATCTCCGCTGTCTCTTGTTGCGCATGCTGATTTCACGAATTGCTTTATTTGATCGCTCCAGCTGGTTGCGTTTCAGAGCCTGGCAGGCTCTACGCTGCTGCTGCTGCAAAAATAAAGGAAAGAAATTAAAATCAATCAAGTCAAGGTTGCGAAGAGATCTTGATTTGGGCCCGTTAAAAGAAACAGAGTCGTCAGTCCCCACTATGGGCGTACTTAGGTCATTTTGCTAGAGGGCTAGGCCCCTGCCCCCCTACCACCGGAAGGTCTGAGGGGTATGGGTCCAGAGGGCCTCCCCCGGGACATTTTTGAAATTCTAAATCTATTTAGACATACTTTGAGGCTTCCGTAACGGAGATTTTCTATCAATTTCTGCAGAAACATTATGATTTATTTACTTTCAGCAAAAAATACTTTTGTATTGTTGCATTCGATATATCCGGAAATTTTTTAAAACTTTAACTCTATTTGGACGCATTTTGAGGCTTTTAAAAAATAAATGAATCAGTGTTTTCATTTACGTAAGACCCTACATTAAGAGAGATAATCATCCTCGACGAGGGTTTTCCCCAGTATCCAGAATTTCTGGGGGGGGGGGGGGGGCAGATGATACTTTTTTCAATTCAAGGGGGGGCAGGCCCCCCTGAAACCCTCCCTCCTTTCTAACGCCCATGGTCCTCACCCCTATATTAAACTGAAGAATAATGTACTTATACCGGTGCAAGAGGAGAATTCTGTTAACATTTAGAGACAAGACAAACGCCACAAAATGTCAAATCAAACTTCAACTATGGCGGTTCGAAGTAAGTTGTTCAATGGATATGATTTTGCGAAAAGGCTATTTCACCCTGGTCTGAGAGACTTGGGTCTTACCATTCCTGACAACTGAGATTTTTCATTGGGAATCGGATAAAAAGCTGAACAAAGGAAGAGAAAAAAAAGGGGGGGGGGAGAAGAAGAGAAGGCAAAGGCATAATGAAAAGAAGTGAAAGATGAAAAATAAGGAGCAGGAGAGGAGGAGGCAGATGCAGAAAAAGAAGAAAATGAAGAGAAAGAAAAAAGAATATGGAGGGAGAGGGAGAAAAAAAGAAGAGGAATAGGAGGACAAAGAGAGGAAAAAAGACAAAAGAAGGGGAAGAAAAAGAAGAGTAGGAAAAAATGGAAGAAAAAAGGGAGTAGGAGGAGGAAGAGGGAGAAAGAGGGAGAAAGAGGAGGAATAAAAGTAAAAGAAGATAAAAAAGGAAGAAGGAAAAAAGAGGACTATTCAATAAAAATACATCTTGAAAAAGTGTGTGTGCCTGGCAACTCGGCTCTTCAATTACCTGCCTCTCCGTGAGAAAATTAACAGTTATATGATTTCTCACCTTATGAGGTTGGTCTCGCGGTGTGAACTCGACTTTATTGTCGTTCAAGGCCATGATCTCATACTTGCACTGACCTTGCGGTCAATTCAAGTAAAGCTTAGCCATGCATTTAATTCTGTCACAAAATCCACTTCTCCATATTCATTTGATTTGTTTTATCTATAGTTGGACTGCATTAAGCAGGATGGTACTAACTGTGCTGGCTCATCTATCAAAGCACCTATATGCATAGGGAAATCAACGGCACATACGTTGTATCTGGAATGAATTGGCTCCTTTTTTCTCTTGTTACTTCCCAATCTGCCATGCTGAGGCATGATGCAGTGCAAACATTTTGACGGATTCAACTGGATTTTTTCCCCTTTTCTTATCTTTCTTTTTTTTTATTTATTTATTTATTTATTTCTGTTTGCCTTTTTTCTTTTTCCATTTCAACAAAACTGTAGGTACGAAATGCTATGAACACAAATACAAAAAAAAAAAAAAAAAAAAAAAAAAAAAAAAAAAAAAAAATGACAGGTTTTACACACTGAGAAAAAAACTTATAACAGGCAGACAGCTGTCATAATTGCATAATTAAGAAAAAACGAGAAATATAATTCAGGAAAGAAGAAAGAGGAGGTCCCCAGGCCCCCTTCCCTTTTTCTTCGAAAACTCCGTTTTTTCCATTCAATCCAGCTACTGGCTAAAAATTACTATTCAGAACAGTTGACAAAACCTTCCTCTTTGCTTAGCGGCTTGAAGAGAGGGTAAAGAATGGTTTTTGAGTGTTAAAGTCTGTTTTGCTACTAAGACCTGAACTCAATGTTTTGGAAAATCAAATTCTCCGAAGAACGCCACTTCTTAAGCGTTGACAAATCACGGTTCTGGCCTTATTTACATTTTTTTAGTTGACCTATAAGGCCAACTTCTGTTTCTTCAATTCTATAGTTAGGTTAGGTTAAATTTGGTTACACTTAGGCGTCGCAGAGCGCCAGAGAGCGCTGTGAGAGCGACTCTTATGTATGTTTTCTCTAGCCTGTGTCACATTATCCGAATACTCCATCAAAATGTCAAGGTGAAGTGCTGTGATTGGTCCGGGTCATCGAATAAACCCATCATAACACCTAACCTTGATATTTTGATGGCTAGCTTTGACAGCGTGACACAGGCTTCTGACTTGGAACTAGAGCTAGATTTTAATGAAGGCGAGTGTGATTACCTTTTGGGCAGCCTTGAGCTGGACAATCTGGTTGTTGATTGGCTGGTGGCGCTGGTGGGCGGGGGCGTGGGCGGGGCGCCGGTTGTCGGGGAGGGGTTGGAGAGGCTGGGGGTGNCGAGGGGGAGACAGAGCGGGAGCGGAGCCTCTGGGAGTGGGCGGGGCTCGTGGCGGCGGCCCGGCGGTGGTAGACGGACATGCTCGGGTGCTCGATGAGGAGGTTCTCGAGCGGGGAGGTCTCCAGGTGGGCGGGGCCTGCCGAGGTGAAGCAGGGCGGGGGCGTGATGTACCACGACTCCTCCAATGAAAGACAGGGTAGCGAGGACGCCGAGGACGAGCGCGACACCTGCCGCCCCGCCAGCCGCCCGCCCCGCCCCGGACTCCGCCCTCGCTCCGGGATTTCTCCGCCTAAGTGAGTATCTAGTATCCTTATTTCGTTTTCTTGTTGCTCCTTATTTACATCTGAAACACACAGAGAACAACAATCTAACACACCAGAACAAAATACACATTTCTCAAAGACTCCGTAGAGTCCCTTTACACCGAGAGTTACACGGAAAAAAGTGTGAGGGGTTATCCCCTAAAATTGTGGCACTACCCCAATTTGTTGGATGATATGGACGTTTCTAATTAATTTTGGTAGTATCGCAACTCAAGTTGGGGTAGCACCGCAACATTTGGGTTAGTAACCTAATTTATTGGGGTACTACCACAATTAATCGGGGTATTACTACAAGTAATTGGGGTACTACCACAATTAATTGGAAATGTCCATATCATCCAACAGTTGGGACTTAAGCCCTACATCTTTTTTTTCAGTGTAAGACAACAACCCCTCATGCGCTTTGTGTCTGTGAGAAGCAATGATTATCGTTACGTTCAAGTTCATGCAAGAAACTGATCCATAACGCGTAGTAGCATTAGTAACGAGTAGAAAGACGTAAAATTTGTGTAAATTCATTGTAAATTTATAGCTGAACTACGATAACGGACGTCGCCTATTGATTAATAAGTAAAAAATTCAGTAGAGCGCTACCTCTCTCCTACACATTGAGTCAAAGGGCTACTTCCGTTATCGTAGCTCATGTATACATTTACAATGAATTTACACAAATTTGATGCCATTCTACTCAGTATTTATCACCACACGTCATGGATCAGGGCTAGAGCACAAAGGAGAATTTCTTGAGCGCCGCCGTCCGCAGCGCACTATAGTCCAAAACTCAAGAACAGGAAGAAATAAGTCGGATAATGACTGAAAGATCACGGAAGTTTCGACACTGATGCTTTTCGAGTCGCTAATTTCGAATTTGATGTCAAATTGCCTACACTTTATCACCCTGACCTCTTACTTGTGGGGTGGGCAAGTTTCTAGTACGCTGCGGCGCGGCGCGACGCGCTGCCAGCTCGAAACGCGCACTGACGCCTACAAACCTAAGGGGATACTTCCAGCATTGCGCAATGCGTGAAGTATCCCCTTAGGTTTGTAGGCGTCAGTGCGCGTTTCGAGCTGGCAGCGCGTTACGGCTCTCCCGGCGGGCGGGTGGTGAACGATTTCTTGCGGCAGGAGCTCCCTGGCGGAGAAACTCATGTATCGTGTACATTTTTTTGTATTTTTTTTTTATTTTCGACTTTTAAAATTACACACTGGTCGTGTGAAATAATTGATGAGCTCGTATCTTCTTGACTTACCAGTCTTTTCTACCATGAGCCAATCGTCTTCGGTATCGACGGCTCGGAATCGCTCCTCGACATCGTCGATGGCGGCGGTCAGATCAGTCTTGGGCCCATCGGCATAATTTCCTAGCAAGTAGTTGGTAATGTTAGCGAACATTTTCACCGTATTGTCTGCAACAGGCAAAACATCAACAGGTCTTTAACACCGATTAAAAAATACACGCTTTTCATAGAAAACAAAAAAAAAAACAATTGGCCTGCGGTCAACTAAGAACACAGTAGGACACAGAAAGGGGAAGAATTAGGGGGAGACGAGGAGAAAACTCAGGGAAAATTAAAGGAAAACATAAATAATTCAGGATGAATGCAATTACGAACCGGGAAACAGAGGAAATGTACGGAAATAATAAGTTGAATGGTAAGAAAAATTTTACTTGGGCGTATGCAGGCCTACTCTGCCATGCTAAGGAAGAACGCCGTACGTACATTCGAGAGTTGCCAAATTTCCCCAGATAAAAAATGCATTTTGGAGGAAAGTTGTGTATAATTTTCCTTGAAATTTCGAGATATTTTACATAAGAGTGTGTGTGTACAATAGTGTCTAAGAATTTTGAAGAAAAATATCCAACGGTTATCTTGAAAATTCGTATTTTTATCGGAGATTTGGCAACGCCTGGTGGCTTATACGGCTTTCTACCTTAGCACGGCAGTGCTGCGACCAAATGAATTCCACTTTGCCAAAAGGAACCAAGAACATTCCAATTTAGTTAGGATTGTGTGATTTGCATCCTTCCCTTTGCAATACAATTATTGAAATCACGCAAAAAAATAAATTTATAAAGATAACTTTCTTCTTGAATTTATACTTTGTTGGGAGTAAAGATAAACCTTGTCTAGATGATCAGTTCATATTTGCAGGGTAAAAGGAGTTGCACCGATTAGGTTGACCTAATCTTAGCGACATTGGAACGCTCTTGGTTCCTGTGTGGAAAGTGCAATCCAACTATACTATAAAGGCACACATACAGACACAGAAAGATAGGGGAAAATTCAGGAGATACGGATATAAAAATTCAGGAAAAATACGGCGAGTATCGACAGAAAACCTGATTTCAAAAAGAAAAATAATAAACAGAGGGATGCGGAGAACAGAAAGAATTCGGGGGCACCGAAGAGAAGATTAAGGAAGAGCACAGGGGGAAAATATAGGGTACTCCATAAATCGTACTGATTTGGCAGCGCTGCGACGCTTTATTTACATTGCTTGGCGGCCAGATTGCGTCAATCGGTCTGGGCCGGTGGGCCCGATCCGAAAGTTGAGGCGCCCATTCATAGGAAGCGAAGATTCGAATGTTGCCATATCTCCCCGGATTCAGAAAAATTATCGACCTTCTTCCTTTAAAATTTCAGATACTACACATTAGGAAGGGGGGGGGGGTTCTTTGAAACTGAGGGTCCTCTGAAAGTCCGTGATAAATCAAAGGGCATGTGACAATGTCTAAAGAGGCAGATCCGGCAGATAGGTTTACGTCGATCGTCGGAATTCCTACGAATACACTGCCGCGCTAAGGAAAAACGCCGTGTGGACATTCGAGAGTTGCCAAATTTCCTTCGATAAAATGTTTATTTTTGAGAAGAGTTAAGAATATTTTTCCGAGAAATTTTCGAGAACTGTGGGTAAGATTGCGAACAAAATTTTCTAAAAAATTAGAAGATAATTGTTTAAAAATTTTCCAAAAAATTCATGATTTACCAAAGGAAATTTAGCAACGTCTGAAGGTCAATACGGCGTTTTTCCTTAGCACTTGAAGATTTCCATCTTCGTTAAGTGAATTGTGTAAATGAATCGTTCGATTTGGGTATGAAGATGAAACAAGGAAAAGATAATAAGAGGAGGAAACAAAGAAAACTAAAGAGGAAACGAAAAAGGAGGAGAAAAGGCAACACCTAAGTGCTGTCTCCTCTACAAATGGGAAAGTTCCTCGACCTCCGATATAATTCCTTGCTTTTCCAGGTTTTTCAGAATTCCCCTTTCTTTTTCAGGGTTTCACTGACGTTCTCCATCCTGAACAGGAATCATCCGATATTGACTGAAATTGTAATTCCTAATTGAAAATGATTCCTCTATCCGATGCAGCTCAGAGCACTGAGCCCGTCAGTCCCCGAACAGACTACTTGGACTACATTTTGCAATTGAGAACTACAGTTTTTGCTCATCCGTAAAACACTTATTTGCATAGGGAAATTAATGGTACAAACGTTGTTTCTAAACTGAGACACAATTTGTAGTTCCTAATTGGAAAACGTAAGGTCCACTTGGAGAGGCAGTTAGATTGTGTAATCAGCGCGGATGTTTTTCAAATTGCAAGTTTCGAGATTCGTCGAATTTTAAGTATCTTCCATAAAATTTCATAGATTTCCCCTAACCGCAGCCCGATTTCCCTGAAATTATTTTCTGAGTTGATTTTCTGATTTTCCCTGATTTTCTGAATTTTCCCTCCTTTCCCTGCAACTCTGATAGCGAACCGAGGGTCATGTTCAAAGTTGGAACATCCCTGGGGAGGAGGGGAGGGGGAAGAGGAAAGACGTTCGGGCAGATGGGACGAAAGCTGCTGGCAATGACTGACAATGAACTCGGAGAAAAGTCGTGTACGTCTTGCAAGGTTGCCGCGTTGCACCGGAAACAAACACTTTTCTCCGGAATTTAGGCGCAATATCTTGAATTAATGGTAAATCCGACAACCCGGCAACTAATGCTGTCAGATCCAACGGTAAAATCAATGTTTATTACCAGGCTGCATCTTACTTTTTCTTTCTTCCAGTCGAATTCTTTAGCTCTTCACCTATTCTCGTTCTACATCATGTACAGGAAAAAATGCTTGGGTTAAACAAAAACGCGGTCCAAGCAGCATCATACTTGATTCAAGAAAAAATATTTACCGGCGGCAAATTTAAAATTCATGCTTCTTATTTTTTCGGTCTTCACCTTGTTTAACATTTTATCTTTTTTCTGGGTCTTCCAATTTTCACTTCTTCCTTTTTCCTTTCGGCCTCCTGCTTACTTTTAATGCCCTTCTTTGTTCTTCCATTCATCTTCAAATTTTTACATCTTTCACCCATCGGCTTTTATTCTGCTCTCCACTTACGCTATTTTCTTTTCGATCTTCCTTATATTTATCATTTCCGTCTGATTTCTTTTCATTTTCTCCTCTCATTTTTATTCCTCTCGATCTTCTTTTTCTGACACTCTATTTCTTTCAACCAGTTTAGTTTTGGTTTTTGTTATTTTTTGTGTGTACGTTTTCAACTTTCCACGTAATAGATGCATGCTACGCATACATGAGGAGACGACGTGGCACCCTGGAAGCGGCGAAAATAACCCGCAAATTTGATTTGTGCCCAACTATGCGCCAAGCGCGAGCCAACAGCTCGTAGCGGGAGCTTAAAATTAAGCTGTGACCCTCAAATCCACTCATACTTCCCCGCTCCAAATCTCAAAGCACGTACCTTCATTTGCGGCCTTTCAGATTTCACTTCGCGCATACATTGAATCCATATCGAACAAGAATCGTACTTGAGAGGGTGAGATAAAATGTGGAAGTACAAGAAAAAAAAGAGGGGTGTGAGAAGAAAAGGGAGAAGAGAAGGAGGAGGAAGAGGAAGAGAAAGAAACAGGAGGAGGGTGACGAGAAAAGGTAGAAGGAGAGTGGGCAGGAGAGTAGAAAGGAAGGGTAGAAGAAACAGAGGAGAATGAGTACCTGATGAATCTTGAGAATTTCCAGGTTTTCAGGTCTTAAGAGACACCATGACCGAGGGAGAGGAAAGGAAAAGAAAAGAAAAGAACGGAAAATAAGAAGAAAAAGAAAGAAGATTAAGCAGCAGCAGAAAGGAGAAAGGAGAGAAGAGGAGGAAGAGAAGAAGGAAGAAGATGCCCCCAAATACATCCATGATGAATCCCGGGAACTTCCGGTTTTCAAGGTCGTAGACACCACGGTTTTTGGCTGACGGAGAGGAAGGAGAATAAAAAAGGAAAGCCATAGAGGAAGAAAGAGATGACAGGGAAGAAGAGGAGAGGGGAGGGAAGAAGAGGAGAGGGGAGAAGACGCCCCCGGAAAATTGGTGCTGAATTGGAGAATTTCTGGTTTTCTGGCTCCCAGACACCATGTTTGACTGATAGTCGGGGCGAGATTTGGTTGGACCCGGACAAAATTGCAAGAAAAGGTTTTTATACATCAAAAAACGCAGAAAAATCAGCAGAATCCGAATATCTAAAGGTCGCCAAAAGGCCGCAAAAATTTCACCCCAAAATGGCCGAAAAACTGAAAAAATTCCCAAAATTTGCACGTTTTTCCTCCTAAATTCCTATCTTGCGCCAAAACTATTGGTTTTAGCGCCAAATGTTACTGGACCAAATTTTTAGAGGATAAAATTTTACTACGGAAAACCTTTTTTTGAGGATCATACGGTGACATTGGACCCCAGAAAATTGCATCATAAAAAAATTGATAGTTAACATCAATCGCGGATTTCATGAGAATGACCGATTTTCCTCTTGAACCGTTCAATTTAGAGTGAAAAGTTACTGAACAAATATTTTAGATCGTAAAATTTTACCTAAGAATAATGCAAGAAGCGCCATCGTTTGATAATTTGAAGCCTAGAAATTTCATTGGAAAGGGAGGCACTGCGGACCTCAAGTTTCCCATCGCGGAGGTTAAATGTAAACAGCATATGTGATAAACTGCGGGTCCTCCTGGTGAAATTTCGCGGTAAAACAGCATTATACATGATTACAGCAGATAGAGGCACCGTCAGCATTGCATTTTTTTTCATTTATTGGATATGGGTATGGGGAGGGGGGCAGAGGAGGAGGTCAATAATGAACGATGTGTATCCGATATTCTCATGTGACGCTGTGATAGTCCGGGTATCCGAGCCGTTATACACAATTGCTCACGAGTTTTCTTCACTTTCCCTCGGAAATCGTTTTAATCATTTGGAAGATCTTTTAGGCGTCGTTGCAAAAAGATACATTTGAACGATAGTTTCTGTTCTGTTCGTGAAATTCTTATAGCGAGGATCAAACTTTTCCCGGGTCTGCCGGGAGCAAGAAAAACAGATAGTTAATCCTAGAATATGAAAGTGAGTAACCTTCCAAGTCAAATATATATGTGGATGAATCGAAGTGGAGTGTTATCATTAATTCCGCAAAATACAAATTGGATCATCTGAGGATCCTTCTGGACGTCACAGCTTAGACACATAGTAGAACCATATTTAGTTCCACAAAACGTTCATTCTCTTACAATAGTATTGTTGATATGTGTTTATTTTCAAGGTTATCTTATAATATGCTGTATCGATTGTTTCGGAATGACGGATTTCTGAAGAATGAACGTTTGCCAACATGAAATATATTGGGCCTTAGGGCTCCTAAAAATGAAAGAGATGCCGCGCGTCGCGGCCGCGCTAATCCCTCATTATGCACGCTTTTCTCGCAGCTGCAAAATACGCATCCAGTGCTGTGACCCTTTCCTTAAGAGTATTGTCGGCTCTCCACCGTATGTGCCTCCAGTTCGAATTTCCAGATTCTCCACGCATTTGGGAAGAACATCTTGCCAAAAAAATCCGAAAAAACGAGATATTGATTGAAAACCAGGGACTTTTTGCGGAAATTTGTTGCATATGGAAATAGAAAAGGGCCGAATGAATTCTATTGAGAGCTCTCGATTTTTCCATCGACTATTTCGGAAGATGCATGCGGCTTTTTGCAAAGAGTTCTCATCTGCATTGACTTCATGACAAAATAACGCATGCTCCTTAGGTATTTTTTACACGGATACGCGATTTTTCACAACAAGATATTAAGGCACGTCTTTTCACTAAAACCCGAAACCGAACTATGAGACAGGTTCATTCATTGCATTTTGGTGAACGATGAGCTAAGAGCATCGTCTCAGTTTTCCGTCGAAGGCACTGATGACCACAGCAGATGGTCAGCACTTACTTTCAGTCACGTTTCCGTAAATTTTGAAAATTTCGGACGATGATGACTTACGAAGTTTCAAGCATGTGCGTATTGCGTCATTGAATCTCTGTGATTTCTATCGCGGTTCTATTCGCGGTTTCGGTCTGTTCAGAAGTTTTGGACACGTGCTAATCATCGTTGCATCATTTGACGGTGGTGACTTATGAGGTTTCAAACATGTGCGTATTGCGTCGTTGAATCTCCATGATTTCTATCGCGGTTCTATTCGCGGTTTCGGTCTGTTCAGAAATTTTGGACAAGTGCTAATCATCGTTGCATTATTTGACGGGGGTGACTCACGAGGTTTCAAACATGTGCCTAAAATGTGTAAATTTCTTCTCTCTTTGCACAGGTTTAGTATGGCCCGGAGAAACAGAAGGGATCACCTTCCCCCCCCCTTCATCCCCGTCCACCGATGCTTCCTGCTACAATTTATCCCGCAGCTACGCCTTAAATATCTGCCAAATGATTAAAACGATTTCCGAGGGAAAGTGAAGAAAACTCGTGAGCAATTGTGTATAACGGCTCGGATACCCGGACTATCACAGCGTCACATGAGAATATCGGATACACATCGTTCATTATTGACCTCCTCCTCTGCCCCCCTCCCCATACCCATATCCAATAAATGAAAAAAAATGCAATGCTGACGGTGCCTCTATCTGCTGTAATCATGTATAATGCTGTTTTACCGCGAAATTTCACCAGGAGGACCCGCAGTTTATCACATATGCTGTTTACATTTAACCTCCGCGATGGGAAACTTGAGGTCCGCAGTGCCTCCCTTTCCAATGAAATTTCTAGGCTTCAAATTATCAAACGATGGCGCTTCTTGCATTATTCTTAGGTAAAATTTTACGATCTAAAATATTTGTTCAGTAACTTTTCACTCTAAATTGAACGGTTCAAGAGGAAAATCGGTCATTCTCATGAAATCCGCGATTGATGTTAACTATCAATTTTTTTATGATGCAATTTTCTGGGGTCCAATGTCACCGTATGATCCTCAAAAAAAGGTTTTCCGTAGTAAAATTTTATCCTCTAAAAATTTGGTCCAGTAACATTTGGCGCTAAAACCAATAGTTTTGGCGCAAGATAGGAATTTAGGAGGAAAAACGTGCAAATTTTGGGAATTTTTTCAGTTTTTCGGCCATTTTGGGGTGAAATTTTTGCGGCCTTTTGGCGACCTTTAGATATTCGGATTCTGCTGATTTTTCTGCGTTTTTTGATGTATAAAAACCTTTTCTTGCAATTATGTCTAGGTTACCCCCTTTTTTTTCGAATCTCGCCCCGACTATGATAGCCGTCGGTCATTCCGGCTGGAAACAGTGTTGCCGCGAACTTTAGAAAATGAAATTCCCTGACATGTCCCTGATTTCCCTGACACATTTTGGTGGAATTCCCTGACAATTGAAGATGTGACGGATGGTTAAAAAGGCATAATTGAAAATAGTTTTCAGGCAAAATTTCCTGTTCAAAATCTCAAACCCATTCTAGAGAGCAAATGAAGGTGATCAAAACAAATTTTCCCTGACATTTCCCGGTTTTCCCTGACTGTGGCAACCCTGTGAATAGGCGCAAAAGCAGCGGCAAGGAGGCTTGGACATTCGATTCGGAGATACGTAACAAATTGGGGTCGGAATTCAATAGACAAGGAGTAAACAAACAAATAAGTCGACGATAAGATTTTTTCGGACGCGGAAGAGTCGACCGCGACAATAGGAAGACTATCGCAAAATTGCGAGTGGGTCACGGGGGCAAAAAGGAATAAAAGAAGGGAGTAACGAGGTTTTAACACGTGAAATTGGATTATGCATCATACCTGTGGCCTGTGGCGTCTCGACAACGAAATCTCTACAAACAAGCCAATTAAAATTCGATTACGATGCGACCGCCGGGAAAATTCTTGGCGTCCACCATCGCTTCGCCCTGGAACGTAGCCGGAAAGGAGCAGTGTCCATTTTCCATGTCCGCGACACTCTTAATCATTCATTTAAATCTGTTAGAAATATCGATTTTAGGTGCCACCAAAAATCGATTGCTTGACATGCATTAAACAGGGTTGCCATAGAATTTATAACATGAAATTCTCTGACATTTCCCTGATTTCCCTGACACATTTTTGTCGAATTCCCTGACAATTGAAGATCTGACGGATGGTTCAGAAGGCATAATTGAAATCAGTTTTCAGGTAGAATTTGTTGATCGAAACCTCAAATCCATTCTAGAAAGCAAATGAAGGTGATTTAACAAATTTTCCCTGACATTTCCCGGTTTTCCTTGACTTTTTAAAATTCCCTGATATTCCCCGGTTTTCCCTGACTGTGGCAACCCTGAATTCATGGGGCACTTAAAAAATTTGAGTAAAATTCTGCGGGAAGAAGTTAAAAATTTAAGGGGGAACACGTAAGGGTTCAAAGAAAAGACAAAAGGAAATTCAAGGAGATAGAGGGGAACACTGCACAAATTCAGGGAAAAAAGAAAAAGTTGAAAGTGAGACAAGGAGCATCACCTGTGTAGCGCGGTAATAAAAGCTGCAAACTACAACTATCACCGAGCTATTCCGATTTTGTGGAGAGAATTCTACAGCTACACAATGACTGAAGTTGGTTGCGCAGCAGAATGGGTAGCGCAGTGAACCGAGTCCGGGTTCGAGGTTCGAGCCCCGCTTCGAGATTCCAGACGAGATAGTAAGGATATTAATAGCTGAATCGGCGCCAGTCATGAAAAAGCGCAAATCGAGAGTTGCAACTTTAATGAGATTCAAAATTCCAAGGAAGAAGATGAAGACGAAGAAAAAGAAACGGAAGATGAGGGGGAAAGAAAAACGTAAGTAGACGAGGAAGAAAATGACGGAAAAAGGAATCTCCTCATCTATTTCTCCCTCTCCTCAATATTTTTCCTCTTCTTCTTTTTACCCTTTGCTCTCCTTATTCTTTCTTCATCATCTTGTTTTTCTTCTTCTTTCTTCTCTTCTTCTTCTGGTTTTCTTCTCTTTCTCCTCTCTCCTTTGTCTCCTTCATCTCTGCCTTCGTTAACTCTTTCCTCTTCTTCTTTCTCTTAATTCCTCTTCCTCTTTTACCTTTTCCTCCGCTACCTCTTCGTTTCCTCCCTCCTCTTTATTTTCCTCTTCCTTTTTTCCTCCTTTCTCCTCTTACAAAAACCGGATTTTCCGACTCAACTGGACACAAATCGCCCTGCAGACCAGAAAAATTAATTTTTCGCGGCTCCCTTTCCTTAGACGGTCACAGTCCCGTTGCGTGAGGCGATGTGCGATGAATTGATGTATCTAGCTGCTACTTAAACCTACGGAGAAGGATCGATTATCAGGGTGTTCGCAACCAACACCTTCATAATAAATTTTTCACCATTGCTTAAGGTAGGAAAATATCGAAAATCGACAATTCAACAGAGATAGCGTGAGGAAAAAGTGACTCATACTCCATCGAAAAGTTGCCAGGTTGTGCCATTAAAAAGGGGTATTTAATAAGGGTTTGAATGGGGAATAATGCTGATTCTGGCGACAATGTTCCATCGCGAAAATTCGTGACCTATCTTTGACCGGCAGGAAAAGCTATATCGTCGAAAGTTCCGAGTTCAAGTTGGAATCTTGACGTTTCCCGCTCCAGTGGCGTGCGATACATCGAATAATCTGCCATTTAAACCTACGGAAAAGTATCGATAGACAAGGGGCTTACAACCAACACCTGCATAATCGATTCTTTCGCTTAGTTTCAAATGGTATGGGGAAATATAGTTTATCGATCATGCACGCCTTCGCCGCTGAACACGCGTGATTGTGACTCGTGATTCGAATGAACGCGTTTCTGCTGAAAGGAACTATGTTACGCGCAAACCCTATGAAAGTAGTTCCTTTTAGAATGAATACTGCGACGTGTGTGAATATTGGAGCATTAAAAGCCAAAAGCGTTCGACTCGAGAGTGATACACGAAATTCACGTGGACTGCACTTACTTCTCGACTGCCATTCTGCTTGCATTCTGCCGTCCTAAGGAAAACGCTGTATGAGCATTCAAGAGTTGCCAAATTTCCCCAAATAAAACCTGTACTTTTGAGGAGAGTTTTGCATATTACACTTTCAAATTTTCTGATATTTTAAATAAAATTGCTAATAAAATCGTTCGAAAAATTTGAACAAAAATACTCATAATTGAGGGTTGCCGCAGAATTTAGAAAATAAAATTCCCTGATTTCCCTGACACATTTTGGCGAAATTCCCTGACAACTGAAGATCTAACGGATGGTTAAGAAGGCACAATTGAAAATAGATTTCAGGCAAAATTTGTTGTTTGAAACCTCAAACCCATTCAAGAGAGCAAAAAGAAAGTGATTTAACAAGTTTTCCCCGACATTTTCGTCATTTTCCCTGACATTTCCCGGTTTTCCCTGACTTTTTGAAATTCCCTGACATTTCAGGGTTTTCCCTGACAGTGGCAACCCTAATAATTTTTGCAGAAAATTCGTGATATTCCGATGAGAATTGGCAGCGCCTTCTGACTCATACGACGTTCTTCCTTACCACGGCAGCATTGCGCAATTTCGCAGCTCTTTGCGAGGCGTCTGTGTCTCGATGCATTCTCCGATATCTTCCCCGTTCGAATCTATTCTTAGTGTTGCAGGTGCAGTCAAGCACTTGAAAATCATTGTCGATCCTCGGAACAGTGACATTGCACTTCAGAGTTTCCCTTTTATTTCTGTCCATCGTGTCTACGATTCTTCATTATGCACATCTTCTGACATTTCCCTGATTTTCCTGACACATTCTGGTGAAATTCCCAAACAATTGAGGATATGCCAGATACTTAAAAAGACATGATTTGAAATAATTTTCGGGCAAAATTTGTTGTTTGAAACGTCAAACCTATTCCAGAGAGGAAATAAAGATGACATGATTTGAAATAATTTTCGGGCAAAATTTGTTGTTTAAAACGTCAAACCTATTCCAGAGAGGAAATAAAGATGACTTGAACATTTTCCCTGACATATCCAGGTTTTCCCTGACATTCCTGGTTTTCCCGGTATTTCCTGACTAAAGTCAGAAGATGAAATTCTCTGAAATTTCCCTGACACAGTTTGGTGAAATTCCTAGGTGAAAGATATGCCAGATGGTTCACAAGACATCATTGAGATAGTTTTCAGGTAAAATGTGTTGTTCGAAACGCCGAATCCATTCTGGACCGCAAATGAAGGTGACCTAACAATGTTTCCGTATGACATTTCCAGGTTTTCCCTGAATTTAAAAATTCCCTGACAATTCCCGGTATTCCCTGACTGTGGCAACCCTGCGTGCATTCCGGGCTGGGTCAATTTTTCGCCTGTGTGCATAACCCTCTTTGCCCGTCAAACGATGGCAGGAAGCGCCTGCAAAACTGTGGGAATACTTCAAGCATCGCGTCTTCTCTCCGATCTTCAGTGTCGCTTTCGGCTCTTTAGTCTTGACTCGCGAATCGCGTTCTAGCGAATTTGCAACACTGTCTTTCCTCCATTTAAACCTGTGGAAATGTATCGATCCTTGGAGGGGCCAGGTGCTCCGACAAGAATCGATTTTAGCGTAGGTTTACATGGAGGAAATCCGGTGTTGCCAAATTGCTGGATCCGCCTCTGAATATGCATTATTCAAGGCCGCAGTCTAAGGTATTTTTCAGTTCGCGAACGACCGATCGGTCGTTGGTTCGTGAATATTCTGATTCCTTGGGAAGAAAAATTCGAAGAAACGGAAGAAGAGAGAAGGAGGAACAAGGAGAAAGGAGGAAGAGGAGAAAAGGAGTGAGAAGGAGGAGGAGAGAAAGGGAATGAGGAAAAAGATGGAGAGGAAGAAAGAAAGGGGAAGAAGGGGAAAAGGGAAGAAAGAGAGAACGGAAGAGAGAAGTAGAGATTAAGGAAGAGTCATAAAAAGAGAGTTGGTTCCAACTTACAGGGCTGCCAAAGTGGATGAATCACCTACAGTAATTATAATGCTACACTCACCTGCAACAAAAAAAAAATCAGACATTAGTAAAACATACATACACTATTTTCAGGGTAATACAGATGAGAGGCGGATCCACGCATTCGAATGGAGGAAAAAGTGTTGCAAACCTTCAAGAATCGCCACTCTGCCGTGATAAGGAAAAACGCCGTATTAACCTTCAGGCGTTGCCAAATTTCCTTCGGTAAACCATGGATTTTTGAGAAAATTTGTAAACATTCATCTTTCAATTTTTCAGAAAATTTCGTTCGCAATCTTACCCTCAGTTCTCGAAAATTTCTCGGGAAAATATTCATAACTATTCTAAAAAAAAAACATTTTATCGCAGGAAATATGGCAACTCTCGAATGTTCATACGGCGTTTTTCTTTAGCACAGCAGCACTGGCTCCGAATCAACCTGGACCTCAACGGATTACATTGTCGTTACATTGATTGTTAGAACGGAGTCTCTAAAATATGATGTCTTTAGGAGAAAATTGAGGCAACGTGAAATGCAGTCGGGCAGATTTCGACGAAATCCGTCAAATTTCGGCGGAATGCGCGGCGCGGCATGACGTCATGGGTACACGCGCGCGATTCAACGGTGCTCGAAAACGCAATTCGAATTTCAAAGCGTTGACAAGGCACGCTCGCGTTATTTCAGCACAGTCACCGGCACCCAATCCGCTGGTCAACGAAACGAAATCGGACACGTTTATGCAAAAAGGAACTATGTTCCGACCAAACCCTATGCATATAGTTCCCTTTAGCATAAATACGTCCAATTGAATTGTATTTTGGTGCTCATGATTGTATTGTGATCGGTTTGCACTCTTTTCCGGTGTCGTGAGTTACCGTAAATATCATTTCACGCGTCAGTGCCGAATTTAGGAATTTTGTTTTTCCTGCCGTGAGATTAATTTAGACATCCGGTCATGAGTGGTCCCAAGAGGGGGCGCTATGAAGCGGAACAGGGACCCAGAGAGGAGATCCGCGAAATTTTTTGAACATTCAGTCTCCTTTGAGGAATTTTAAGTGTACATAGGTTTCTGTCCCTTGGGTTATTAAAAACAACGGAAAATTGAAGAAATAAATTCACAAGTTCTCTCATTCACTTGGGTCAGCAGTGATCGGGCTAGAAACAACATCCCTTACTTAATCTGATCAGGGTTAAAGTAAAACAAAAAACCGCAGAAAGTTTTTTGAGATACTTACAGTTTCTGACAGACTTAAGTATACGTAGCGAATTGGATAAAACCGATAAAAGATACAAATTACACGGAGAGTTAATTATACATAAAGAATTCTTGGGACGAGATGATCGCCCTGAAGTAATGCTGAGGTAGGAAAATACTCGAATTTTCCACTGCGAGTTAATCTCTTTTGTCTCCTGCGCATAACCCTTTCGACTAAAACAGTGACTGGTCCAATAACGCGCAAATTTCTTAATCGCTTTTTAACGACAACTTGTCGCTCCAGACGTCACTACTGCATTCTCCGAGATTCTCACAGAATTTATTAAACAATCGATCTCTCACAGGCAAATAGTCATTTTTTGTCAAATATTCTTACTAAGATTGCAATTCCAGGGTGTCTGCTAAGACAGGCTGGCCAAAAATCAGTACTTTTACAGTACTTTTTCGGTACATTCCCAAGATTTTCAGTACCTCCTCAACGGTAAAAATTCAGTACTTGTTCAGTACCTCAAATTGACGAAATTCGAAAAATTTCAAAAATTTGAATTTCTCGCTCTAATTGCGATAAAAATGACCAAAACAAAATGAAAAAAATTCCGGACCTTCTTGCGGAATTTCCGCACTTTTTCAGTACTTCCGGACCGCGCTTGAAAAATCAGCAATAGTTTCGGACTTGTAGACACCCTGACCACTTAAAAAAAGAGGGGGAGGGCATATTCAAATCAAAGCAAGCCGTCTGCTTTCTTCCTGACTATTTTACTACTATTGATTTTAGTACTTTGGTGGAGAGTGGTGTTGTGAGGAACAAAGCACTGCAACGGCGCAGTAAGAGCGGGTGACACAATGACATATGCGCCGACTGTGCCACTGCTCTGGTCGGGGGTTAATGGTCTCTGCGTCGATAATCAACGTACGACGAGCGATTTCTGCATCGTTCCCGCGTTTTACGAATCCGCAGTTGGAGATTGGATCCGCGCTCCCGACGTTGAAAATTCCGCCTCTTCAGCGGTGCTGCGCTTGGCTCCGAGCCAACAGAACGTGCACTACAACAAGGGAATCGTTGTGATATCCTAACAAAGGACCTATTCGAATCGAGTCTTGCGAATTAAACTCCCGTCTTACCAGGCTGTCTACTAAAACAGTCTGGCCAAGAATCAGTATTTTTTCAGTACGGTCCCAAGAAATTCAGTACCTCCTCAACAGAAAAATACAGTACCTCCATTTGACGAAGTCCGACGAATTTAAAGAATTTCAATTTCCCGCTCAAAATGCGACAAAAACATGAAAAAATTCCGGACTATTTTGCGGAATTCTGCACTCTTTCAGTACTTCCGGACCGCCTATAAAAATCAGTACTATTTCCGGACTTGGAGACACCCTGCTTACGGAAAAGAGCCGTAATTGCATCTGTGGTGAGCCATGGTTAGCACATACTCTTTTATGTCTCGAACTCATCCTAGAATGCACTTACAGCTCTTTTTCGTAACGTATCGTTCGGTTCGTAGCAAAAGAACATAACCTCAAACTAAACTTTCAGGATTTAAGTTGAAAAAGCTGAAAATGAGAACATATCTAACAATTTCACTTTTAATTGCCTTTTAGTACTCATGGGAATCGAAAATCTATCACTTTTTTTTTTTTTTTTTTTTTTTTTTTTTGGAGTGATCGAAAAAACCCGTTTCCTCTGATTACTGAATTGACTTTCGAGGCTGTGCTTACATGTTGAACCAATCGATATCGATAGAATCTCACCTGTTCGATGTATCGAATACGATTTATATACATAGCACTCGGTAACACCTCATGTAATTCTTCCTGGGAAGAATAATTGCGTATCTGGGTGGGCGATGACGGCAACGGCGCATCAGCTGAGCCGACTCGATTTCGCACACGGGGACTCAGGCTCCAGGGGGCCGGGGGACACGGGGGGCACACAAGGAGGGGGAGCAGAGGGGGGAACTGTGTCAATGTCAAACGCGAAGGAACGAGTCACCGCCGCGGGAGCCCGGTCCACGCTCAGCGTAGCCGTATTTCGCCCCCCCCCCCCCCNCCCAGCCCCCCAACTCGCGGTAGCCGGATCGCGGATGCAAAGCATGCAATAATTATAATTTTTATGCGCAGTATTTGCAATTTTAAAAGATGTACTTGACTACCTATTTTTTTAAATCATTTTTTTAAAAATTATTTATATGTATATTTTGTATTTTCTTTTATCGCTTCGTCTATCAATTGGACGTATTTATGCTAAAAGGAACTATGTTCCACGCAAATCCTATGCACATAGTTCCTTTTAGCATAGATATGTCCAATTAATGCAACGATCAGCCCGCAGAAGAGGATTTTTGGAAGAAATCTAAAATTCCAATGAAGAGAGCAGGAGAAAGCAGGAAAATGGCTCGATACTATTGGTTAAAACGAGCGTTGGGGACTAAGGGGAGAAATGAAGGACCAACTGGAAGGTCCCTCGTGGGTTGTCGTTAATCAGTCCCATCACGTATAGCTCCTACGCCCGGCAACCCCCACCCCCCCTTTCCCCGTAACAACCAACAGGATAGCTCAATTTTCCCTTCATCACCTTCGTCTATAGCATTTTTGTTTATCCTCTGTTGATTTTTTTTTTTTTTTTTTTTTTTTTTTTTTTTTTGTAGCCTTTTCCCCAAATTAAGTTGTTATTTTACTATGTAAATTTTGGGCGATTAAGTTGTTTTTCATTTTGTTTATAGCTTCGTCCATAAATAGCAAGAGCCAGCCGGCTACGAAACGACCTCAGCTCCTGTGCGCATTGCAACCACCCGTTCCGACAAAAAGGACGGCTGGATTTTCTCTCCGTCGCCTTGGTCTATCGCTTTGTCTATAGTAAATATCAAGAGTCACCCCGGGGAGAATCGAGGGATTATCGGGGAGTGCGGCAACGCTGGCCGGCAGATGCAAAGCCGTCGCGATCCGCGAGTCGGAGCCAAGTGGAGCTTCCGCGATGCCCGGTGCAGCACGCGCGGGCGGTTGCGCCAAGCCCCCCCCCCCCCCCGCCGCTCCCCAGCGGGGGGAGGGTTGCGTGGGAGGGATAAGGGGAGCAAAGGAACCTGCTCCTCGAGCGAGTGGAACTGGTGCGAGCAGCGAGCAGGAACAGGAGCCGTGTGACGTCACGACTCGCGCGCGCGCCTGCGTTGGCGTCAGCGGACGACCTTCCGAACCCGGGTCCAGGAGAACGGAAAATCGCGGGGCTGTAGTATCCACTCCACTTCTGCCGTGCTAAGGAAAAACGCCGTATGAACCCTCAGGCGTTGCCAAACTTCCTTTGATAAAACACGCATTCCCCGGTAAACTTAAGAATATTTTTCTTCCAATTTTTCACAGAATTTTGTTGGTATTATGATCTAAAATTCCTGAAAATTTCAAGGAAAAATTTTCATAACCTCCCTCAATAATAGACATTTTATTGAGAGAAATTTGGCAACTCTCGAATGCTCATACGGCGTTCTTCCTTAGCACGGCAGACTTTTCCACCGCTCGGATTCGCCTCACGAAGGAGCTTGAATCCCTTTATACTTAGATTCATTTCTGATCAGGTTCAGTTACACGATCAAATTGAGCCACCAAACTGAGGCTCTGATTGGTGGAAAAAGACCTGAGGTGAGGATGCGAGTCGCATCCTCACCTCAGTGGTCGCATCATGCGACCAATGAGAGGCCCAATTTGATGGCTCAATTTGACCGTGTAACTGAACCATGAGGTTCCCGTATTTTAGGCCTCCACAGTGTCACAAACGGGAATAAAGATTACAGTTTCACCAATTGCAAATATTATGAACTGGAATGGACCGGGTCATTTGAGGGTAAGGAACAAATGGAATGAGAGAGGGAACGGAGATAGGAACTCGGGAATGGGTTGATCAAAGATTACAACAAACGTTCAATTTGTGTAATATTTATTCCCGTTTGTGACATGAATAGCATTCTACCAACTACCACTTAATTTAACATTTTACAATTATAATTTATATTTTTAATTATTGTATATTGTAATTCCTGTTGTTCTTTGAATTGTGCCATAGCTCCAATAATGGGGCTTTAAATTACGAAAATAAAATAAATAAATAAATAAATAAATAAATAAGTAAATAAATAAATAAATAACATTCATGAGCCGCGTTGTCTTAACTCTCACTGTAAAGGGACTCGAGAGGGAGCCAGGAGCCTTCATCAATCGCGTAACGCGCTACGGGGAATCGGGGATCCACGGGCAGTGATACAACTATTCGTCCTTGAGGGATGTGCGTGATGTATACACACGCAATTGCAGGCGCTACGGCTTTCAATCGTAACGCCTGCTCTATCTTTCAGCGCGAACATTAGCGGATCCAGCAAATTGGCATCATTGCTTTTTCCTCATTTAGGCCTATGGAAATGTGTCGATTCTTGTAAAGGCCGGGTGCTCAGGCAAGAATCGATTATTTAACAGGTTTAAATGGAGGAAATCCGGTGTTGCCAAATTGCTGGATCCGCTTCTGGACGCGTATTCAAATGTTTAATTTCAAAAGTGCTCCTGGTGTTCATTTTATCTTGCCAATGAAGGCTCATCTATTATTATGATGATTTGAAGAAACTAATATGTCCTTCTCCTTCAAAAGGCCAATAATGACGACTCGGGTGCAATAACATAACCCTTAATAACATTAGGTACTTAAAATGTTCGCAATAATTGAAAACGACACGGCTCTAAATGGCAGAAAAAAAGGGTCTCAAAGTCTGCAACAACTCCCCTGATTTTCAATGAAAGTTTTCGTTCCCTGATGGTTTTCGGTTTTCCCGGTGCAGGGTTTCTACTTTATTTCGACTTACAAATTCCTTGTGTTTTCCCCGATAGGTGGCATAAAATACCGCTTTACATAACTCATTCCTCACAAAGATGAAACACAATCATCACTCTATCGAGGTTCCGATAGCTGACGACTTAGGAAGGCTACCTCTGCCCTTACAATTTCCTCTCTAACTTCACTACCACACAACTCTAAACTGAGAAAACTTTGGGCTGAATAATGTTCAAAAAGATAAACTTTCCACTGGAAAAACAACAGGGATTCCATGATTTCTTCATTTCCCAATTCCCTGATTTTCCCTAAATGTTTTCGCTCTTCCCAGACTCTAACATTTTTGAATTACCTGACTTTCCCTGACCTTCGATCATGTTTACTTGGATTTTTCTCCCTTCGACGACATTGATATCTTTGAAGCGTTGCTCGGAAAATTCCATGATTTTCTATTTATGCATCAGGATATGGGGTTCGAATCCGTCGAAAGCAAATAGTCAAATCAGGCATTTTGTCAAATGCCTAGGCAAATAGTCAAATATTCTTATTTAGATTGAAATTTTGATTTTTCACCCTAATTATATCCTAGTAAAAATTGGCGATAAGAGCAGCGTTTCAAAATACCATAGGAATTCTTAAAGCCGGCTAAAGAAGGCTACAGAAAATCATATAGCTGGCTGTAGAATGCGGAGAAAATCATACGGCCGGGCTATACGAAGCGATAAAAAATTATGCAGCCGGGCTATAGTTCCTATCGCCGGGCTTTACACTTTATCGCCTGGCTGTTGCTTTTTCGTCATCGATTATAAAAGGCTTTAAGAAATTGTGTAGAAATTCGTGTGCTTTGGAAATCATTAAGTTTGATACGGAACCACCTTAATATTTACAAAACACACATTATACTTTCCTTTAATACAATTTTTTTTTCATCAATTAAAATGAGAATAATAATGGATGTGCAAAATTTCAAAATCATGAGATGAATAACGCTGACTCCGCCAGATTAAATATTAGAGCCTAACACAAAGCGGAGCGGCGACGCTTTGGCGCCTACAAACCTAACAGGGATACTTCACGCATTGCGCAACGCGTGAAGTATCCCTGTTAGGTTTGTAGGCGCCAATGCGCGTTCCGCGCTGGCTGCCCGCCTGCCGCGCCGCAGCGTGCCACGGCGCTTGAAGCAACTATTTCACACCAGAGGTATTGCACAGTATCATACGAAACTGAAGGCGCTCTAATATATTAGGAATGGCAGGCATCCATCAAAAGTACGGAGCTTTCCTTGCAAAATAAATCAAGATACCACGGCCCAAAACGAGAGCGGTAGTCCAGAAACTCAATAAATCCTACCATCCGTAATTAGTAACGTTTAGCATACACTTTATCGCCTGGCTGTTGTTTAATCGCCATCGGCTATAAAAGGCTATAAGAAATTGTGTAGCCGTCTGTAGAAGCTATTGGAAATCTTACAGCCCGCTGTAGGTCTATGGTATTTTGGAACACAGATTCTATGCCAATTTTTACCAGGGTAGACAAAATAATTCGTAGCTCCTGAAAGAAAGAATTCTATGTAAAAATATGCAGCATACAATAGTATTTTAAACGATTCAATTAGATCCCGAATGCACATATATCATGAAACTTTCAGCACGTCATAAAACATAGAAGTTTTAAAATTTTAGCATTTTTTTAAAATGTACGAGAGGTATTTGAAATGGAAGGAACAAGGAGAGTTCGCGGATTTGAAGAGTTATTCTTCACAAAAAATTGAAAACCCGTAAAATCTCCGCCATAAATTTACAGAATTCCGTAAATCGTCAAAATTTGACTATCGGCCTAGGCATTTAGTAAAATGCCGGATTTGACTGATTGGGTTGCATTTTGTAAAAAGGAACCAAGAGCATTCCAACGTTGCTGGGATTGTGCAACTCGCATTCTATGCAATAAAATTACTGAAATTATGAAAAAAACTAAATTTACCGAGGTAATTTCCGTCGTGAATTTATAGTTTATTGGGAGTAAAGATAAAATCTGTTTAGATGCTCGGTTCACATTAGCGGGGTAAAAATGATAGCACAATTTAGCTACATTGGAATGCTCTTGGTTCCTTTTTGCAAAATGCAATGCAATTGCCTTCGACATATGGATTGCATTTTGCAAAAAGGAACCACTAGCATTGCAATGATGCTAAGATTGTGCAACTTCGTCCTTTGCAATAAAATTGCGGAAATTGTGAAGAACTATGAAATTTAGATGGTAATTTTTGTCTTAAATTTACAGTTTTTAGCGAGTAAAATAGAAACTATCAAGGGATAATCGGGTTTTTCCTCCAAGACAAAAGAAGTTGCACAATCTTGGCAACATTGCAATGCTAGTGGTTCCCTTTTGCAAAATGCAATCCATATCGAAATCTGGGGATTTTTCCTTCCCGGCTGGAGATAACGCTTCTCTGTTCCCGACAGATGTTTCCCGACTCGGGCCGCGTAAACATAGTCGGCCGCGGTTCCGTTGACCCCGGGGCCCAGGTGGGGGGGGGGGCGATAAATTGCGCCCCCCCATGCCCCCTGCTGCCCCCTCCCCCCGGGTATCCCACTCGCTGGAGCTCGGTTGGCGACATTCGTCACCTCCACATCGATCGCAGAACCCGACCGCCTCCTCTTTTTCATTTCATTGCGCTTCGTTTCGACGACGCGCGACGCGACGCGCAGTGGATCGAGTCGGACAAAATCTGGAAACTTTAAAAGCTTTTAACTCCATTCATATAGAATTTTGAGATTTTGCAGGGTTGCCACAGAAGTTAAAAAATGAAATTCCCGACATTTCCCCCATTTCCCGGTTACATTTCGGTAAAATTCCCTGAAAATTGAAAATATACGAGATGGTTGAAAAGACATAATTTCGAATAGTTTTCGCTCAAAATTTATTGTTTGAAACGTCAAATCTAGTCTAGGAAGCAAGTAAAGGCGACTTGACAATTTTTTCCTGACACTTTCGACATTTTCGTCATTTTCCCTGACATTTCCCGGTTTTCCTGGTATTCCCTGACTGTGGCAAACTTGATTTGAAAAGTGGTTCCATCGGTTTTCTTGTAAAATTTTCTTCTCAAATCACCCTTCGAAAATTAAAATGTAACGGATTAACCATCGAAATTTGCAGTTTAAGTAAAAAATTTCATGTCCGACCTCTCTAATTGATTCGATCCACTGTGCGACGCACCGACAGTTTGTCACTTGCTGACAACGGATTGCCTCCTTCGGGGGTCCAGTCTTTTATTTATCTTCGCAGTGGGTCGATTATTAACATTGATAGACAAAGCTATAGACAAAGAAGACAAAAGGTATATGGAAGGATCCTGTTGGTGAAATCGGGTGATTGCAATGGACAAAGGAGGCAGGTAATAGACTAACTAACGGCAACCAACAAGAGACCCTTCAGTTAGTCCATCATTTTCTACCTTAGTCTATAAGAACCACCCATCTCAACCAATAGGATCGCCTCATACACCCTATGTCTTCTTTGTCTATCAATTTCAATAATCAGCCCGCAGGTATTCCTTCTTGTGTGAGACTGAGAACCTGTCCAACCAAGCAGCCCATGTGAACGGGCCCTGTGTGATACGAGACTAAGGACTGAAAAAAGCCAGAAAATATCAGGGATGCCTGAGAAAGTTCAGGAAAAACAAGAGACGGCAAAGAAAGCGGAGGGATGTCAGAAAATACAGGGAAATATGTAAGGAGGAGCAGGGAAATGTCACGGAAGACACCTGCCGTGCTCCGGGAAAACGCCGAATAAACATTCGAGAGCTGCCAACTTTCCCCGAAAAAAAACAATGTATTTTTGAGGAGGAATGTTAACATATTTTTCCTTGAAAGTTTCTGATATTGTGGATCGAACTGCGAGCAAAATATAGTCAACAAAATTTGAAGAAAATATTTTTAATTTTCCCAGTTAATCTTTTTGTATTGAAGAAAATCTGACAACGTCCAAAAGCTCATACGGCGTTCGTCCTGAGGACGGAAGACAAGAGATGAACATTCGAGAGTTGTCAACTTTCCTCAGAAAAACATGTATTTTTGAGGAATGTTATCTTATTTTTCCTTGAAATTTTCAGTTTTTGTCGATCGTATTGCGAGCAAAAGTGCCTAAAAAATTTGAAGAAAAGAGTTTTAATTTTCCCAATTAGTTCGTTTTTTACTGAAAAAAATCTGACAACGTCCAAAGCTCATACGGCATTCGTCCTGAGGACGGGAGACATGAGGTGAACATTCGAAAGTTGCCAAATTTCCCCGGAAAAACATGTATTTTTGAGGAATGTTACCACATTTTTCCTCGAAATTTTCAGTTTTCGTCGATCGAATTGCGAGCAAAATTGTCTAAAAAATTTGAAGAAAAGATTTTTAATTTTCCCGATTAGTTCGTTTTTTACTGAAAAAAATCTGACAACGTCCAAAATTTCATACGGCGTTCGTCCCGAAGACGGGAGACAAAAAGTCTCACAAATCCGACTTACTTTTCCGATCCAGAACGAAACGTCACGAGATCATCTCGAGCGACGGCGGGGAAACCGTCAAAAGTAGGAAATGATCGACACTTGGAAAGTTCGTCGACGCGACGCAACACAACGGGCAACGGGGGACGCACGTGCGTAAAGCGACGCAACACAACACAAAACACACGGGGGCGCACACAACTTGCGAGAACTTTCTCTCTCGGGAGACGCAGACGTGGAGTTTAGACACGACTGAGACGCGACAGGCGAAAACAAAGCACTGACGACGCGATGATCGCGCCGAGTCGGGCCTGGAGTCGTCATTCCGAAAGAGATAGCCCCGAAACGCTGACGCGCGCGAGAGAGACGCCAGACGCGCGAGCCTCTGTTTATACCCGTGCGTAAATCTAAATACTACTGCGTAATTATTCGCCAGGGATTGTGTTTACCGAATTTTGCCCGGTCGCGACGTAAATCAGTCGCCAAGCCACCGGAACGCAACGGAGGGATGAGTCGCCGGTGAGTTAAAATGAAGAGAAGAGGACGCTGAGGGGAACGAGAGCAGGATGAGGGCTCCTTAAGAAAATGCGTAACGCTTTTTGGATTTTGCCACCCCCACGCTCCCGTGATGTGGGTCTTCAGCCTTTGGCACGCGTGGAGTCAAAAGCCGTGGCCATCTCCTCGAGGCCTCTCACCCAGGGGTGTTACGTATTTTGTGAACGGTCCTTCGGGAAACAGACGAGAGGAAAATGAAGGAGACGTAGGGGGGAACAGGCAATACAAGGAAAACAGATGGATGAAAGGAAGAAATGAAGATGAGAAAGATTGAAAGGTGTGAAATGAAGGTAGTGGTAGTGGTTGTAGTAGTAGTAGTAGTAGTAGTAGTAGTAGTAGTAGTAGTAGTAGTAGTAGTAGTAGTAGTAGTAGTAGTAGTAGTAGTAGTAGTAGTAGTAGTAGTAGTAGTAGTAGTAGTACTAGTAGTAGTAGTAGTAGTAGTAGTAGTAGTAGTGGTAGCAGTAGTAGAGGTGCCTTAGGAACTTCGGTTTTTCACACCTCAAGGAAAAACAAGAGATAGAAAAGAAGCAATTAAGAAGGAATAATGAAAGAGAGAAAACAATGAGGGTGAAAAAAGGAAAGAAGAAAAACTAAAAGAGGGAGAAAAATTAAGGAAACATAAGAATACAAAAGATTGAAAAAATTAAGAAAAAATGAAGAAAGGATGGGGGGAAAAAGGAAGAAGATGAAGGAAAAGAGATGGGAAGAAGAAAAATTATAGAGAAAAGAAAGAACGGAAAAGGACTACAAAAAAGAGAAAATTAAGGAAAAAAGGAGGAAGGGACGGGAAAGGGAATAAGAAAAGAAGAAGATGAAGAAAATGGGAGTAAAAACGAAGTAAATAGAAGCGCAGATATCCTTATGTATATATACTGCGTAAAACTAGTGGGATAGTGTTTACGTCGCCGATTTATGCCTGCTCCAGCGTTTATTGCGAAATATGGCGAAGTCGCGAAAACTGAGATGAGTCCGTAGGCTTTGAGGATGGTGGTGGGGGGGGGGGGGTGTGTTTGTGGGAGGGGGATTGTAAATGCGTAAAAAACTGCGGTCCGAAAGTGGGTCGTTGGAGGAGCGAACTGGTCGTGGTTCAAGGTAAAGCACCTGCACAGGGAGAGTAGTACCATGCACGAGCCGCTCCCTGATTGGTCCGTTCGTGCCGGGCAATTCATCCGGCTCTAAGAACCAATGTCAACAAAATCGATCACAGATCACGAGGAATTTGTGGTATCCAGTAGGAAATGAATGTTGTTGAGGACCTAAGACATAGAATCACCTTAACGTTCCACCTAATTTTTTCCTGGCTGCACGGGTTCGGGTTGATCACTGAACCAGATTCAATTTTTCATCGAAGAAGTTATCTGGTCTAATTGCGGGATGAAAAATTCAATATATATTCCGATTGTGATTGAGAGCGCACATTCCGTGCGATAACTGGGCTCGAAATCTGCGACGCAACAAATCCCGAAATAGAATTTGCAAAACTTGAGAGGTCGACGCACGAGGAAGAATTGTCTTGAAACTTGAAAGCTGATAAAGCTCTGAGTAGATAACTTCGCTCGCATCCTTGATTTGTTAAATATCCCGAGAAAAATGCGGCACTTGACCGAGTTATAGTAGTGTACGACTAAGCACGGTGACAACAGCGTTATGTGAAAGGCTTGTATTTTCATCGAATTATTGCGCACAACACGCTGAAATAATCCAAAATTAAATTGGGAATCGGATTTATGAAATTTTAAATTGGTACCAAAACAATTTAAGCGCCCCGGGAGGAAGGGTAGAGGAGGGACAACCTAGAGCTAATATATAAAAATGTGGGTTTTTCGACTAATACTGCCGTGCTAAGGAAAAACGCCGTAGGAACATTCGAGAGTTGCCAAATTTCCTTCAATAAAATGTCTATTTTAGAGGAAAGTTATGAATATTTTCCCTTTAAATTCTCAGGAACTTCAGGTGAAATAGCGAACAAAATTATCTGAAGAATTGGGAGGAAAAAATTCAAAGTTTAACAGGAAGTTCGTGTTTTATCCACGGAAATTTGGCAACGCCTGAAGGTTCATACGGTGTTTTCCCTTAGCACAGCAGCATAGAGACCTTTTCGCTTTCTGGTTGCCTATGACGTAAAATTGAAGGCGAAGATCGAATGGACGATCCCGACAATAGTGATAGGTCAAAATCCAGAACGATCCACCATTTCAGAAGTTTCTTGGCCTCCTGAATGCACCCCCAATATTTTTAAAAAATGTCAAAATTTTATGAAATTAACTTTACAGCTAGATGCTGCCACAGAATTTATATAATGAAATTTCCTGACATTTCCCTGATTTTCCTGACATATTTTGGTTAAATTTCCTGACAATTGAATATGTGACGGATGATTAAGAAGACATAATTAAAAACAGTTTTCAGGCAAAATTCGTTGCTCGAAACCTCAAACCATACATACATATACACATAGTATACATAAGAGTCGCAGAAATACAAACCCTCTTACATGCGATGAACCTAATATTGCCACCAAAATTCTGAAACTCTTCACCTCTCTTAATTTAAAAATCTAAATTTTCGTTTATACTCCTATTTTCAAAATTACCTGTAAAGACGTTAATAGCCTGAGTCGCTGAATGTCTCAAAATTATAATAACTAACTAACTCTCACAGCGCTCTCTGGCGCTCTACGACGCCTAACCGCCACAAAACTCGGTCCTCCCACAAGTCATGAGGGAGTTGGCACTCCTTCATCTCATCCATAACCACCATCCCAAACCCTGTAGAAAAACAAATGAAGGTAGTTGCACAAATTTTCCCTGGCATCTTCGTTATTTTCATAGACGTTCCCAGTTTTTCTTGATTTTTAAAAATTCCATGACATTCCCCAGTTTTCCCGGTATTCCCTGACCGTGGCAGCCCTCACTTAAAAAATGGAATTTCGCGAATATTTGCACGAAACTTCCCATCTTCGGTCGTTGGGAATCTTGAGTAGGGCTCCGAGTAGCTTCCAACTCGAGCCGGTCGCAAGAGCGAGCTGTCTCCGCTCCTCGCAAAATCAAACCGAGCTTCGAAGGGACGCGAGGCCGCACGGGTGA
>NW_017547204.1:885329-916080 GCF_001854935.1 Bemisia tabaci | reverse complement strand
GGTGGGTGGAGGTGGGGGCTGGGGGGCAGGGGGGCCTCGAAATCACCCGGGTTGAGCTTGAGCGGCCAACACCACGGCTTCGCTCCTGTCCTCGGCAAGAGCCATCTATTCTTCTTCCTCTTTTATTCTCATCTTCTATTTTTCTTCTCCTTATTTTCGGTTCTCTTGTCCTCCTTCCTTTTCTCTTCTTTCCTTCATCAGGGTTGCCATGAAATTTAGGAAATGAAATCCCTGACATTTCTTCGATTTCCCTGACACACATTGAAACAACAGGAAAAAAATACATGATACTTAAATGAGCTTATAAATTAAGTATGACTTATTGGATGAAAAATGGTGGTGAAATATTATATCCCTTTTTCATTTACTGTAGATTTTTTCCTTTTCTTCTGCTTCTTTTTAAGAATACTTGATAGAATTATTTTTATAACGTATTTGTGAAGCCAATGTGCATATACAGAAGAATAAATTATTATCATTATTGTTTGAGTAAAATTCCCTCACGATTGCACGCATTTCTGCCAAACGGAACTATGTGCATTATTTCGTGAGCCCTGTTATGCATATTTTCTTCATATTCACATATGGCAAAGGAAATAGAATAGAAGAAAATAAAATGGAAGAAAAAATGAGTATGAAAAAAATAGAAAATGAAGGAGGAAAATAGGAGAACGAGAATATGGAAAAAGAGGAGGAGGTCAGTACAGAATAAACACCGCATAATTTCGCCTCCAGAGGCCATGCATTCGAAACTAAATGTAGATGCACCCAGATTTAGCGGAGGGTCAAGTACCATGAACTCACAAAACGGGACTTTTTTTCCTGTTCCAATTCTCACCATCTTCGGGCGCATTTCAAATCACAAATAGCACTCATGGAACGTGAAGAAAACGAGACGAGGATCAAACGAAGATTATTTCTTAAAAAAAGATTAAAAATAAGAAGAAGGAGAGGAAGAGGAAGAAGAAGAAGGAGAAGAAGAAGAGGAAGAAGAAGAAAAGATAATTGTATTTAAACATTTTATCCGGATTTGGTGAATTTGCTCTGCTTCGAACAACAAGTAAACGTATTTAAATCAAAAGAGCGTGTCTCCATTTTGATGCAGGACCATAAACCTATGAGAGTGCACGTGTGACAGGGTTCATGTCACAATAAAGATAGTTCCTTTTGATCCAAATTCGTCCAAAAGAGGCTCCGATCAAAAGGTGGGCCCGACTTTCGAAAGAGACAAAGGTGAGGGCACCCCAAATACCCACTGATACCACAGCTTTTGATTAAACAATCCACCGAGTGTGTACTTTTTCTTATCTGCTTGTGTTTATCCCGCTGATACCACACGTTTGTGTCCCACACGAACACGGACACCCTGCTCTCCCACATTTGTGTTTGTGAGGGTGTGTAAGTGAGGGGGGAGGGGTAAATCGGAGAATACATATTTTAGCGGCGCAAATACCGATTATACAGGTTGTTTACAAGAATTTCATTTTGAATTTTCCGGATATTTTCCCGCTTTTTCTGATATTTTCAATGAAATTTCCTAATTTTTTGCGAGAATGAATAGATACTGGTTGCTTTTAAAAACAACCAAACTTGAAGGATTAAGTCAAACTTTTGAAGAATGGTTGAAATACTTGGAGTTGCCTCATCCATGGCAGATTTTTCTGAAATTTTCCCGATTTTTCCTAATGACACTCAATTTCCTTTTACTTTCCGGTTGTTTTCTATGACTGTAGGCATCCTGCATGTTTAGTAATAAAATGTACACGATCATTTCCCTTTAAAATTCTTGTACGATTTTTGGTGGCAAAACAAAAGCACTTTGCTGTTCCTTACAGGAATTTCGTTTCAGGTAAAGAAGGAGATGCACTATTTTCACATCACTGTATTGCGTTACTTTCCTCCGACTAGAAGTGCTCCAAATGACCCCCGATGAGGTTTGAAGTTAAAAGTTTATCCAAAAAAGAAAATTCTGTCTTCCAAATTATACCAATACTGGTGATTGCCAGTGGCGTGAATTATCGATTATCGATATTTCCCCATTTGAAGCTGAGGTAAAGAATCGATTATTGAGGTGTTTGCTGAGAGCACACTGTTGATCGATTCTTTTCCATAGGTTTAAATGGCAGATCAATCGATACATCGCAAAGCACGCCACGCCACTCGTATAATTGCCCACTTCCCACAGCCCGCTCACTACCAGCATCACAGGCGTAATTGATTCTTACAGATCGCAGATCCGTCCCAATTAAAGATCAGTAGATATTCTCCCCAAGTTGGCAGAATCCCCTTTAAATCCGTTATATATAATCGATCCTTGGTGCGGTAGCATGCCTCGATACATCGATTGTTTCACATGTGTTAAGATGGGCGAAGGGCAGTACTGCCAACTTAAGAGAATCATCGGGGTGATTTACATAACTATCGAGCGCTATATGCAAACGTTATGGTTATGTACTCACGTGGACTGATAAACGGTCGCACACTTAATAGAATCCTAGATTGAGGGCTTCTATGCCACTTACCTGGAACAAACAGAAAAAATTCGAAATTAGAGGGGAAGTATAATTTTTGATTTATGATGATTTTATTAAAAGAGCATTGAATGAATTCGGAAATTAATTGATGAATGGTGTTGGCTTTTCAACTTCTGAGTGGAATAAATTGATTATTGATATCCAGTCGCGGTTCTTGAAAGTTGGCAAGACCCTCTTTCCTCCTGAATGTATGTAAAAAAATCGATTCTTAGTGAGGCAGCTTGCCTCGCCTAAAATCGATATTTTAAATGGATTTAAATGGTGGAAAAACAATGCTAACAACCTGAAAAATAGCCAATGTTGATATCGACAGTTGCGGAACAGGGAATTTTCGCGCTTGCTCAAGTGCGAACCTAAGCAACCCCCCTTTTTTCCATCCAACCCTTTTTTTTTGGGGGGGGGGGGTTACTTCCATAAATATGTGAGAATGCTTTCGAAAAAATGAACAGCGTCTCTTCTAAAAACGGTAAAAAATTCCTTTTGAGAAAGGAAAAAAAAATTGTATCAGGTAGGTAAGTTTTGAGGGTCGGAATTGGCTTATGAGTGAATGGGGATTTCTTGTGGTGGGAAAAAAGAAGGAGGAATATAAAAGTACAAATTTTCCCCTTGAAATTGAAAAAATAGTGAAATCCAAAAGAACAATATTGAGAAAATACATCAAAACGTGAAAAATTAGTAACAAAAGATATAGAGAATAAATAAAAGAATGAAAAAATTTCTTTTGTATCATAATTGACTAAAAAAGAATTTTTGCTGAAGATGGGAGGATTTTTTGTTGAAGAAGCTAGGATCCCTGTAGGGAGCTGACTTGGGCGGTGCTGCCATTTCCCGGAATCTTCTGAATCCCCAGAATTTTCAGCTATTTTCGGAATTTCCTCGAACTTTGCGGTTGTTTGCCAGTTTGGCCAATTATTTGATCAAAATGGGCTTTTTGATCAAATTTGACGATCTTCGAAACTAAATCCGGGCGTACTTTCGGAATTTTTTTAAAAATCGGAATTTTTATAGGAACTTTGGCATATCGGAATATGTTTCCGGAAATGGGAATTATTTCGGAATGTTTTGATGCAATAAAATGGCAGCACTGGGCTTGGGGGACGAAGGCATGAAGTAGGGCAGTTGGAGCGGAGCGCGAAGGTTGTGTCGGGAAAACCTTTGCGCCTCCCTCTCCCGTCCCCCCGATCCTCCCCCTCTTGTGCATCCCCCCTCTCGTCCCTGTCGTGAGTCCCATGATTCGGGGATGATGAGGATGCACCATGACGAACCGAGGCGGGGGACGGAGCATTCCAAACTGAGCCAACTTGGGGGTTTCCCACTTCACCCCCCGCACCACCCTGCTCCTAAATCCCCCCCTTCCCCGCTGTAACTCCCGCAAACTTTTCCCGTCCTTCTCATTCATCCTCGGCATCCACCTGCCTTTGAGGAATCCCTCTTTTTCCTCATACTTCCTTTTAGTCCCGGATATGTTTCCAGATTCCCGCCACTCGGACGGATTTAATTTCATAATTATAGAAGGCTGTTTATCCTTTCTCACATGAGCGACCCATGATCGATAATGCCCATTCCATGGTCCTTGGTCCAAGTCCAGGTCTTACAGGAAGGTAAATAATAACAGGGCTAAAAAAGAGCAAGGAAAGGAAAGAGAAGGAGGAAAGGAAAAAGAAGACGGAGATGAAGACGAAACAGAAGACGACGAAGAGGAGGAAGACGACAAAGAGGAAGAAGGAGAATGAAAAGACAAAGAGGAAGAAGAAGACGACGAAGAAGAAGAAGGAGGAGACGAAGAGGACGAAGAACAAGATGAAGACGAAGAGGAAGAAGAACAAGACGAAGACGAAGAGGAAGACGACGGAGAAGAAGAAAAGGAAGACGACGAAGAGGAAGAAGAAGAAGAATGAGAAGACAAAGAGGAAGAAGTAGACGAAAAAGACAAAGAGGAAAAATGAGAAGACGACCAGTAGAAGCAGACGAGGAAGAAGAAAAAGGAGAAGAAAAGTAAACTTTGAAACCTTTCAACCCGTTGTTTCCATACGGGCTGATCCCCCTCCCCCTCCTCAAATTATGACGTAGCGGATTCGTATTTCCGTTCACGGTGTGACGCGCAACGCACGCACGCGCTCGCGAGAGAGAAAGTGCGCGATAACCGTTGCCGATAAACTTTTTTGTTTGGGGAAACAAAGCCGCATCGTTGCTAGATGGGGCTGAAAAATCGGCACTTTTTTCCGTTTCAACCGATGTATATCCCCATTTAATTGCACAGCTTGGCGACAGCTTGCAAAGCCGACCGAGGCAGGAGCAGGAGCCTTCGAGGAGAACAAAGAGGAATATTGCCGTGCTAACGAAAAACGCCGTATGAGCCTTTAGGCGTTGCCAGATTTACTTCGATGAAAACCGAATTTTCTTGGAAAATTGCGAAAATTTTTCTTCAAAATTTTCATATAATTTGGTCCGCAATTTGATCTGAAATATCCGAAAATTTCAAGGGGGAATATGAATGACTTTCCTTAAAAATACATGTTTTACCCGGAGAAATTTGGCAACTCTCGAATGTTCATACGGCGTTCTTCCTTAGCACGGCACAATAAGCCGCCGACCCAAAGTCCAGTTCCAGTCCACCGTAACTTAACTATCAACGTTACATCTGAAGGAAGGGGGGGGGGGAGGGAGGCGCCCTGGGTGAGGAAATGCGTTTACGCGTGTCGTAGCCACCATGTAATTGGACTACATTTTGCAATGAGAAACCACCATCTCTGCCTTAATAATTTCGAGACAACATATCTGCAGTTCTGCAGTCACGGGCCTCAGAGCTGTAACTTCATTTCCAGACTCGAGAAATCGTACGGAAACCATGCGATGTCTGCGTTGCCTGGAGAATATTTTGCACTGCCAATGAGAGACGTATGGCAATAGTTCCCTTATGTAGATAGGTGCTTTCATGCATAAGCCAGAAATTTTAGTGGTGAGATCAAACGAAGTGTAGTCAATGTGTCAAGGAGAGCAGTTTTTGGGTGAAAGAAAAAAATGAACTTCCGAGACAATAACTAAACGAGAGTCCGGTTCAGATTTGAAACATCAAGAAAAATACGGAAAAATCGTTTGGGATTGTTTGGAAAAATCGAACGGAGTCGTTTGAAAAATTAGGATATTTGATTGAAACGTCAGGGTAGGATCGGAAGATACGACAAATGGGTGGTGCTTATAAATTAACGTCTTGTTATTTCTATCTAATTAAACTTGAATAGAACAGGAAAATATTTGTTTGAGGCGATGAGAGTGGAGCGTCACCGTTTGATTTGCTCGTGTGTCTAACCTTGCGTGACATAATATGATGAGTGCATCGATAGTAATGAGTGCATAGATAGTGATAATTGCATTAGCCAATGAACACGATCGGCGAGGACGGTGGACGGCGAGGGGCTTAAGTAGCAACGGCGCATCAACGATCAATAAAACGTTTAGCTACCGGTTGAACGCCCCCGCCCCCCAATGCTTGCCCACATCCAATCCAATCCACGATTTCATGCTTCCACGATAAAATAAAATCACACCGCAACTAAAAGAATTTTAGAAAATGGGCTCAGCACACCCGAAAACATTTCAAAAATTAAAAACGAAAACAAAAGATCAATGTTACAAAATAAGATAAAAAAATAAAACAAAATTGAATGAAAAAACGAGGGGAAAATAATTAAAAATTGATCAAAAACATTTGAAATGAAAAAAAAAAATAAATGATAAAAAAATAAAATGAAAAAGATAAATAAAATAAAGAACGAATAAATAAGACGAAAATATTAATGAGATGAAAAAGTAAATAAATAATATAAAAAAATAGGATGAAAAAAAATTAAAATGAAGCTTTCGTAATCAAAACTGCAAGTGCCTAAAGTGTTATTTACCAAAATAAATTCATTTCCTTAACACGACCAGTACACTCTTCTCAGCCCAGGAAAAAACTGTTGAGATGACGATTCATCTACTTATGAAACTTTTGATTTTCTCAGTAATGCCATTAGGATATTTTTTCCCCTTTATTTCGTTCGTGTTCTTGGAAAATAAAGTCAGGCATCTTCACTTAAAAAGAAAATTGAAAGAAGAGGAAAAAAACCTGCTTTCTTCTGATTGGCGTTTCATGAGAGGAACTCCGGAATGACGGTTCTATAAAAAAATAAACCCACAAAATCTCGAAGAATCGTGTTAATTGGGTAAATGTATACTTTTTTATCTCATTTTATTTTATTTCATTGCACAAGTCGGCTAATTTATTGACCTAATTAAATTGGAAACCGGTAACAAAATAGAGACTTTTAGATTGAAATGAGGAACGGAAAACGCAAAAAAAAAAAAAAAAAAAAAAAGATGAAAAAAATATAGAATTCAATTTCCACAGACTTTTAAGCGAATTACGCCTTTGACTCCTGGCTGAGAAAAAAAATATTGCCTAGGAAAAAAATTGGACCAAGCGACGGGAAATTTTCACGATCCATTACAGAGAGTGCTGGTAGCGGGGACTGGGTGGATTTCGAACTCGGAGCAAAATTTTGCGGTCTTTCCTTAAATGGAGAGGAGATCGTGGAAATTTTTCTCGACCTAATATTACCGTTAGGATTAAGTACGGATAAAAATGCGGGCCATAAGAAAAAGATCAAATACACTCAGGCCAGGAGGATTTCCATAGAATATCCGTGAATTCAGAATATACCTATGGTTTTCGAGTAGCAGGGCGTCCTATGCGATATATCGATTGATCTACCATTTAAACCTATAAAAAAAGATCGATTTACAAGGTGTTTGCAACGAACACCTTAATAATCGATTCTTCACCATACCTTCAAATGGGGAAATATCGATAATCGATCATTCACGCCACGCCACTGCGAAGTATGGACGGATTATTGTTAAAACGAACTATGTGCATGCATAGATACGTCGATAGATCGACCGGGCAACAAGGCTACCGCCCGTTCTTGGTAGACTTCATGTCGTCGTCGCTTCTCTCCACGTCAAGTGCAGTCAAGTCAACGCCACCATCGACTTATCGATATATTCCCGTTGGCAGCTACGGTAAAGAATCGATTATTGCGGCCTTCGTTGCGAACGCCTTGATGATCGATCTTTTCGTATAGGATTAAACGGCGGACCAACGATTACAGTAGCCTCTGGATTATCCGGATTAATTGGTGCCGGGCCCGATCCGGATGAAAAAGAAATCCGGATAATAACAGTAAACACAAACACCACCAACCAACACCACAGTATTCTTAGTATGTATACATCATGTACATACGAACACGAATTTAAAAGGTTAACGCCAAACTGAACGACTCAATGGTGATTGTGAATGGTAGCCGACAACGATAAATAACAATACAACGATTAAAGCGCGCAATGCGTGAAGTATTCATGCAGTCTTGTAGCCGCTAATGTGCGTTTTAGGCTAACTAACCGACTGCACTGCGTTTGACGTAATGCGAGAAGTATTTATGCAATCTAGTAGGCGCTAATGCGTTCCACGCCGACCTCACTGTCTGGCGCAATGCGCGAAGTATTCCTTCAGCCTTGCAGGCGCCAATCTGCCTTGCGACCGCTTCTCCGCGGATCCGCTCACTTATCGGAATACGTATGTAGTTACATGGTTGCAAAATCGATCCGGATAATCCAGAGTCCGGATAATACGAAGCCGGATAATCCAGAGTCTACTGTATAACGCATCAATGGAGAATTTGCATGAAATTTTTCATTGCTTCATCTGAAAGTGCTTGAAGAGCTAATTTCACAGTATTTTTTTAAAAAAAATTCTGATAAGGGAGGTGGTATAAATATAGATTTAAAAGTTAGAAAATGCACCGCCTAGTGACGTCATCTGGTGGCATTTATTAAAACACATGTATTTTAGCAAATTAGATCATTTTTTCACATCTTCTCCAATAATTGTTCAATTAACGAACCAAGGGTATCCTCGTGTTCAGTTCACTCAGTAGTTTCCAACTACACGCACGAAATTCATCATAAAATACAGACACCTACAAATTCTCCATCACCAGGATTTTTTGCCATAATTCCGATTTTTGTGAGACATTTTTCGCATTCTCGCAACGTCGCAAACGGAGATCCATACTTTCGAACTCAGGCCATCGATGAATTGTGATCCAGACAAGCGGATTAAATTGCAATTTTTTATTTCGGTGATATCTGACAACCGTGTACAGCTGTAAGTGCTCATAGTGCCCCATACGCCGAGTCCGGGTGCAACTCTGCCATGCTAAGTAAAAACGCCGTACAAGCATCCGGCCGTTGCCAAATTTCTTTCCTGAATTCGGGAATTTCCGGGAAAATTAATGAAGACTTTCTTTCCAATTTTTCAGAAAATTTTGCTCGTAATTCGATCTAAAACATCGGAAAATTTTAAGAAAACACATCCATGAATTTCTACGAAAATAAATATTTTCCGAGAAGAATTTTGGCAAAATTCGAATACTCCCACGGCGGTTTTTCCTGGCACGGGAGTCGAGCTATTTCGAACGGGCGATATGAGTCACGTGTATAATGCGAGGCAAAAATACATTCCAGCGATGGCATGGCGTGCTCTGCGATAAATCGATCGACTTGCCATTCAACCTATGGCAAGGGATCGATAGACGGAGTGTTCACAAGGAACAACTGCGGACTGATTATTGAAACTTATAGACAAAGCTATAGACAAAGACGACAAAAGGGATTTGGAAGGATCCTATTGGTGGAAGCAAGTGGTGGCAATGGACATAGGAGGTAGGTAATAGACTAACTAACGGCAACCCACTGAAGACCCGACAGTTAGTCCATCATTTTCTTCCTTAGTCTATAAGAACCAACCATGTCAACCAATAAGATCGCTCCATACTCCCTGCCTTCTTTGTCTATCACTTTGTCCATCAGTTTCAATAATCGGCCCGCCGAACGATCGATCTTTAAGCAGCTCCATATGGGAAAATATCGATAGTCGATCATTCATGGACACCTTGCCACTGCATTCTAGAAAGGAAAAACGGTGGCGTTATAAATGGAAACGGCACCGACCTGCATAAAAAGCTACATTCATATGCATAGGGGATATTCCAATTGGACGCATTTCTGTCCGACGGAACTATGTGCATTGAGACATGAGCCCTGAGAATCGTAAAAATATACGCGGAACAGGGCTCACGTCATGATGCACATAGTTCCGTTTGGAAGAAATGCGTCCAATTGAAATGCGAGAAAGCCGGCTCGGCTCCGAGGAATAAATTCGGTTATTCCAACCGAACTCGGTTTATTTCGGTTTTCTCTCCCGGCTCTGAATGGACCGATTTAGTGACTACGACGTTCCATAGATCGATGTATTCGCTAGTTCAATGGAGAATGTCACACAATCCTTTATTGCTTTATCTGAGAGTGCTGCAAGAGCTGATTTTGAAGTATGTTTATTATGATTTTTTTTTCTGATGCAGGAAATATTATAAAAAGAGATTTATAAGAGAGAGAAAGCACCGCTTAGTGACGTCATCTGGCGGCATTTCCCATTTAAACACATGTACTTCAGCGGATAAGATCGTTCTGTCACATCTTCTCAAGTTGCTCGATGGTCAGTTGCGCTGGTCACAGAATCGTGTTTTGATGTTTGATCAGGGCCGGATTTAGGGGGTGGCCACATGGGCCGCGGCCCATGACGGCAGATTTAGGGGACGGCAAAATTTTGCAATTTATTTAAATGTAGGTTTAAAAAAAAAAAGATTCAGAAAAAAAATTACAAACGAGAAAAGGCGACAAAATTTCTCATTTCCTGAGTGTATAGTAATTTCTAATTTTGTCGTCTTTCGGTGATGCAGGAGACAGCACCTTTAATTAGTCGAGTTAAGAGAGAAACCAAACACGCAATTTGGCCTGGAGCGGCGCGGCGCATAGACAAAAACTGGATGATGACAAAAACTTGAGATGAAAAGGAGAAGCCCTCGGCGCGGCCGTGGTCGGCATGCAACACATATTAGCGCCTACAAGACTGCATGAATACTGCACGCACTGCGTCAAACACAGTGCGGTCAGCAGCGGTCGGCGCGGCGTGAAACGCATAGCGCCTACAAGGCTGCATGAATACTTCACGCATTGCGCCAAACACAGTGCGTTCAGCGCGCGCGGTGGAAGTTAAAATTATTAAACCACATTATGTTTGTTCTTTCATAATTTTTTCGTTCATCTCTTATATAAAGTTATACGATTTACCCCGCGACCCTCTGAACATCGGTCCCCGCCACGCCGTCCCAGCGCGTCCCGCGCCCTTGATGTTCGTTCGGCGGACCCCCCGCGGCCGGGTCTCCGTTCCCCCCGCGGGTTTTCCCGTTCCCACCCCCAGGGGGGTTGCTACGGGCCCCGGGGGTGGTTCCGTTTTTCGCCCGTCCCTCGGCCTGGCGCGCGTCTTTCCGGTCGCGCTTCCACGTGCGGTCGCGTCCCGGCCATCGGCTCCTTGTCCCTCCGGCCGTTTCGTTTTTTTGCGCTTCCGGGGGGCGCGGTGCCCCTCGGACCGTTTCGTCGGTCGATTCCTTGTAACGGTCACTTCGTACCTCCCCGTTCGTCCCGCGGGCTCGTGGTTCCGTCGGCGGACGGGTCCTACGGTGCCGACGTCCGATAAGGTCGGGTATCGTGATCCGGCGATCCGGGGAGGCGCTGGTGCCCTTCGAACGTTTCTGGGAAATTCGTTTCTGCGCCCTCCCCGTCGGTCGATCGGGGCCGCGTTTTTGCCGTGCGGTCCCTTCATTCGTCGCGCGTTCGGCGGAGCTAACCTTCGGCCGGCTTTGGGGGGGGGGGGGGGGGGGCGCCGCGAGTCCCTCCGAGTAGGCGTCGCGGCTACTCTGATGGTCTATTCTGCAACGAAGACCGGAGCTCGGTCGCCCTTTTGTTGCATACGGAACGAGCGTTTCTATGGCTACCGTCCCGATTGTTCGAGTTTTGCGGTGTTGCCGGATCTTTCTCAGCGGTCGGAGAGTTCTGTTCGTGTACTTCGTGTGGAAACGGGAAATTCCGCAACTGCTCACATATGTTTTTTTTGTCATTTTATTTTTACGTTATTCATATGAAATTTCCATCCTTCGAAATTCCATCGCAAACTGTTTGGTGCTCAGTCGGGAGCATCGATGTTTCCTTTCTGCAGACTCGCCGCACTCCCCACGCGCCGAAGGATTTTCTGTCAACCCTAGCCTTCCGTGCCAAGCAGGAATCTCTTTAACTCAAACCAACTTTAACGCCCTTATTTTAAAAAAGTGAATCAATAATATTGTCACACCCCGCCAAAAAAATCATTCTTGAACAATTTCTGGCAAATTCTTATGGAATATTCATGTTAATGTGTAGGGCCAATGCATCATTATTACACGGAAGAACTGCTCACAGTGCTTTTAAACTGCCATTAAATTTAAATTCAGCGGATATCTACTTTTGCAACATAAGCAAACAGAGTAAAATTGCAGAACTACTTAAAACAACTTCATTCATCGTCTGGGGTGAAATTACAATAGCACATAGGGCTGGTGTTGAAGCTCTTGATCGTACACTTCAAGACATTCGTAATGATAAGCGCAGAATGGGTGGAGTAACAACATTACTATCTGGAGATTTCAGACAAACATTGCCCGTCATACCTAGAGGGACGAGAGCTAATGAAATTGATGCCTGTCTAAAATCATCATATTTATAGAATGACATTAAAGTTTTTAAACTCCACCAAAATATGAGAGTGAATGATTCAAAATTCGGATGCGTTGCACCAGACGGGAATTTTCGGGCCCGATGTATCGCAGATACGACCAAACGGACGAAATTTTCGTTCTCTAGCGCCGTTACTGGCCGTTTTCCATAGGAATGCAGTGTTATTTTATCTAAAAACCTCAAATTTCAACCTGTGTCACAGTTGTTTGAGCACCGGGTAAAAATTGTTTTTAAATTTCTTTATTGCACGAGGCTTCTAATGGAAGAAATTATAAGGTTGTGATATTAATAAGAAATTAAAAAATTCCGAAATAGATATTATTCAGTTTTACAGCACTGAGACGAACACGGCGTAAAGCTACAGAGAAGGATCTGAACTGACTAAAGTCATCGTACCTGCTATAAGAAGTGAAAGGATTGTAACAGAGGCCGCAAAAAACCAGAACCAAAAGTTTTTAATAGAGTGGAAAATAAAGAGACTCAAAATGAAAATGAGAATTTGCAGAGAAAGAAAAGAAATAGAGACAGAAGAAAAAGGAAATGAGACAAAAGATCCTTTTCAGTAGCAAGAGATTCCAATAAAAATAAGAAACAAACGGAAGGACAGAAAACCGATGGTAAAATCTGTACTAATATGGGAAACCAATTATCCATTTTAGGATCAGAGACTAAAGGGAAACAAATTTCTAATAAAGAGAATCCAAAATCAAAAAGAAATGTAACTAGTCAACCCCCTCCAATATTCACAAGTGATGCTCCCCGAAAAGAAATGAGTGAAATCCTGTTTGAGAAATTTTAATTTGAAGATCATTCGATTAAGATAATTGGCAAGGACGTGTTAAAAGTTTACTGTATCACCACGAAAGTAAGGAAAATGAAAAATTCTTGTAATTTTTGAAAGAAGATGACAAGAAGTTTTATACCTATCAATATAGCGGAAATCCGAAAATAGCAAAAATATGCATTTCCCTCCGAGTTACAGATTTTACGCCGCCCCAGGGTCTGTTTTTCCCACTGTGCGGCGTAGCGCGGTATTGCTTATCACGCACTGTATTCAATTGTTCATACGTGAAAATTCCTTGACCGGACACGAAAGTTCCTGACTTTTCCCGGTTTTCTCTGACGCTTACCACCCTGGCTTTGCTACTAAACAAACAGCCACAGCACTTGAAGAGTTAGGGTTGGCACATATACTCCAGACATTGACATTTTCAGGGATTCACGCCGTGTGGAGTCTGTTTCCGCAGATCCGCCCGTCAGCTCCCTGAAAATTTGTCGCCACCACCGGGATACAAACCTGGGACCAAACCAAATTCGGAAGTTTACCCTAAAGACTCTCTTGGAAAGTTATTCCCTGGAGGATAAGATCCATTTTCCCAGATCCGGTCACGAATGTTCAAGTAAACGGAACATGCCCCATTTTCTTTCGGAAAGACACAAGTGGCAAATAATGATTTATAATGCCTATAATCCAAATTGTAATGCATTATAATAGTAATGCCACATTATAATGTCGTATAATACATCGCAACGATTCATGTCCTACTGATTATTGATTATTGTGAGATGAATTCTGTTTTCTCTGATTGTATGTTTTATACGTGCGAAGCACGTACGGGTCGCTAGTCTCTTTAATAATCTCTTATATAAAGTTATACGATTTACCCCGCGACCCTCTGAACATCGGTCCCCGCCACGCCGTCCCAGCGCGTCCCGCGCCCTTGATGTTCGTTCGGCGGACCCCTCGCGGCCGGGACTCCGTTCCCCCCGCGGATTTTCCCGTTCCCACCCCCAGGGGGGTTGCTACGGGCCCCGGGGGTGGTTCCGTTTTTCGCCCGTCCCTCGGCCTGGCGTGCGTCTTTCCGGTCGCGCTTCGACGTGCGGTCGCGTCGCGGCTATCGGCTCCTTGTCCCTCCGGCCGTTTCGTTTTTTTGCGCTTCCGGGGGGCGCGGTGACCCTCGGACCGTTCCGTCGGCCGATTCCTTGTAACGGTCACTTCGTACCTCCCCGTTCGTCCCCCGGGCTCGGGGTTCCGTCTGCGGACGGTTCCTACTGTGCCGACGTCCGATAAGGTCGGATTTCGGATCCGGCGACCCGGGAGGGGCGCTGGGGCCCCGCGACCGTTTTCGGAAAAACCGCCACCGCTCCCGTCACGTTCGGCCCGCGGCCTGGGGTTTCGGTCAGCGGGGGCCCCCGGCCGGCCGGCGTCCCGTCCCCGCTGAATTTTCGACCCCGAACTCCCGGGGTGGGCGCGGTGCCCCTCGGACTGTTTCGTCGGTCGATTCCTTGTAACGGTCACTTCGTACCTCCCCGTTCGTCCCCCGGGCTCGCGGTTCCGTCGGCGGACGGGTCCTACGGTGCCGACGTCCGATAAGGGCGGGTATCGTGATCCGGCGATCCGGGGAGGCCCTGGTGCCCTTCGAACGTTTCTGGGAAATTCGTTTCTGCGCCCTCCTCGTCGGTCGATCGGGGCCGCGTTTTTGCCGTGCGGTCTTCATTCGTTGCGCGTTCGGCGGAGCTGGCCTTCGGCCGGCTTTGGCAGGGGGGGGGGGGTGGGGGGGGGCGCCGTGAGTCCCTCCGCGTAGGCGTCGCGGCTACTCTGATGGTCTACTCTGAAACGACGACCGGAGCTCGGTCGCCCTTTTGTTGTATACGGTACGAGCGTTTCTACGGCTACTGTCCCGATTGTTCGAGTGTTGCGGTGTTGCCGGATCTTTCTCAGCGGTCGGAGAGTTCTGTACGTGTACATCGTGTGGAAACGGGAAATTCCGCAACTGCTCACATATGTTTTTTTTGTCATTTTATTTTTACGTTATTCATATGAAATTTCCATCCTGCGAATTTCCATCGCCAACTGTTTGGTGCTCAGTCGGGAACATCGAGGTTTCCTTTCTGCAGACTCGCCGCACTCCCCACGCGCCGAAGGATTTTCTGTCAACCCTAGCCTTTCGTGCCAAGCAGGAATCTTTTTAACTCAAACCAACTTCAACGCCCTTATTTTAAAAAAGAAAATCAATAATATTGTCACACCCCGCCAAGAAAATCATTGTTGAACAATTTCTGGCAAATTCTCATGGAATATTCACGTTAATGTTTAGGGCCAATGCGGGCGGGACCCCTAAAAATTCGATTTTAAAGTTGAAACTTTGCATGGGGCTTTTCAATGGTCTATAAAGTGATTTCAGACCGGAGGGCACCAATTTTCTAAATTCGTTTTTTGATATTTGTTTTGTATGAAGCTGATTCGTCTAAATTTGACTAATAGTATCTCAAGATGATGTCGAAGCCATTCACATATTCGGTAGGGATGGATTTGTATGTGAATGTTTCTATGTGATCATTCTTTTTTTATATATATGTTTTTTTCCTTTTGGAATTGCTCGGATTGCGGACGGAAATTTTTCCTTGCAGTATGGCAATGAAAACGTCCTTACGTCATTGCCGTACTTCTCTGCTCTAACATGATTTTTTGGAGTAACTATTTCTACGAATCACCTTAACTAAATAAAGTGCCAACATTTTCAACTATCAAATTTCAAACTATCAAATTTCAAATGGACCACTAGATAAAGTACGAATTTGAGCAATCTGATACATATTTCTTAACCAGAATTTCACGTAAAACGCAATTCACACAACGAAAATTACTATAACCAACTCTTAACGAAGATATTAACGTTTTTATTACCCATCGGTTACGAGGAATTTGAACTGCCCGCTCACAAGAAACTCAAAGCTCTACGTGAGTCAAATCGCGCACTAAAACGGTTTCAGAAAGCTTCTCAACCGAGCAATGTTCATTTCTCACCATGTGTTGTTCAAACTACAAGCAATTTGCCATAGCTGAGCCAAAGCGTCAAGATAGAGGTTGCCAGATTTTTATATCGCAAAAGACTGTCATGATAACGTTCAGCGAACGAAGTGAATCACGTAGATCATCGAGTTTTCATGAGCATGATGGTTTGAATTTACGCATTAGAAATCATTAAATATCTTCGTAAGGTAATAATTTCGGTAATTTTCGTTGTGCGCATCGTGCTCTACGTGAAATTTTGGTTAAGAAACGTGTATCAGAATGCAGAAATTCGTACCTTGTCTAGTGGTCCATTATCAAAATTTCCAACAATGACAAAAATGATTAAAATATACCTATAATGTAATAAAATATACACGCTCTAATCATTTAATTTGTATTACCTTTATGTTATGTACGGTCTACATGTTATACTATTTTTGTAATAAATTTTGCCAACATGCTTTTCAATTCATTCTGCAGCATTTCATTCCCACGTGGTAATAATGATTTATAATGCCTATAATCCATTATAATGCATTATAATAGTAATGCCGTATTATAATGTCGTATAATACATCGCAACGATTCATGTCCTACTGATTATTGATTATTGTGAGATGAATTCCGTTTTCTCTGATTGTATGTTTCATACGTGCGAAGCACGTACGGGTCGCTAGTTTCTTATAAATGGAAGGCCTTGTCCACACAGAGATAGGTTTACGGAATTTAACTTTCGCGCAAAGTTTCGTGAGCTTTTGCTAATAGTGTTGACGGGGCTTTCGCAAAAAATGTGTCCAACACGAGTAAACGCGTCTTATGCACCCCTCCCCCTCCGGCACGTTTACTTGATGGTTTTCGTTGTAGTTTCAAAACGAATGAGAAGGGGGCGGAAAAATATAGGCGGCCCATGGGCGGCAAGTAGGTGAATCCGGCCCTATGCTTGATTCTTGTAGATTACCAAAAATTAAAAGATCTGTTCAAACCACAAATATCTACGTTCGATATGAACCGAGATATCGCCCTTTGAGAAGTCGGGTTTTTGGAATAATCCACCGCGGTAATGACACCCTTTTCCCCCTTCTTCCACCTTGCTTTCATCAGTCAGTGTGATGCACATTTGCACTGGTTACTCAACGTAAAACATGCGTGAAACTCGGATGAAAGCAAGGTGGAAGAAACGTAGGGTGGTATCACTACCGTGGTGGATGACATCGTAAACCGAATTTTTCAAAAGGTCGATATCTCGGTTCATATCAAACGTAGAAATTTGCGGCATGGACAGATCTTTTTATTTTTAGCTAATCTACAAGAATCATGAATCAAAACACGATTCTATGACCAGCGCAGCTGCCCAAGCCCATTCGATTTCAATCATTCGTTTTTCCAAGTAAGTTAAAGTTAAAGTATATTTCGAAGGTCGTTCTGTGTCTGTGCATTATAAGCGAATTTTCGCGATCGAATATATTCGACGATTGTGCATTTTTTTAAAAAAAGATATTCGACTTCTTCGTTCGGAGACTGTGAAATTCATCATTTTGAAATTTCGAATTCACCTCGGGACTTGAATTCGATTTTGAATTGATGCAATCGATGCCAAAAACTTCATCCTTCACCAGAATTTTTGGTTCGTCATTTCTTTCTGTCTTTGTGTTTTGTGAATTCAAGTCTGGTGTTTTTGCAATTTGCTGTGTTTCAGTGTTCCGTGTTTTCTTATTTTCTTCTTAATTTCATTTAAAAAAAATAATCATAACTCTGATTGGCTCCTGCTATCACTAATCATCGGCATCGCTCAGCACTGATGAATTCGTTTGATGAATGATATTCGATGGCGAAAATTCGCATTATGTATTCCGTTCGGGAAGGACTGAGCTTTTTGCGTCGTGCGCTGACGGGCTGTCGCGTGTAAGGTCGAGGCTGAGGTTTTTTGCTGATATTTTCGCATACATATTCAGCAAGTTCAGCACGTCGAAGCGTCCTTTTACCGACCACCAGACGAGTCGCGACTATTGTCTCCGAAAAGTACGGACCGAATGGAAAATGTAAATCCTGAAATACTACCGCGACGCGATGCCTTTAAGGTTCGACCTCCGCGTCAGTTGCGTGACAAAGGTAATGAAATGAGTCCTTGTCTATGGCTTTGTCTATCAATTTCAGTAATCGGCCCGCAGTGGTGTGGCGTGCTTTGCGATACATCGATGGATCTATCATTTACATCAGTGGAAAAGGATCGATAAACAGGGTGTTCGCAACACTGGGGAAAAAAAACACATTGGATGTATAGTCCGGACTCTTAAAAACATCGACAGGAAAAAGTACTCTTGATTCAATCAGAATCTAGCTTAAATTAAGAACCAAGCCTCTTAATTTAAGCGGATTTCGTTTTGATTCAAGCAAAAATCCGATTGAATCAAACGTATTTTTTCTTGTCAATATTTTCGAGAATCTGGACTCTAGATCCAATATGTTTTTTTTTTTTTTTTTTTTTTTTTTTTTTTTTTTTTTTTTTTTTTTTTTTTTTCCAGTGAACAAGCACCCTAATGATGGATTCCTAAGCATAGCTTCAAATGGGGAAATATCGATGATGGATCATTCACGCCTAGCTACTGGATCCCAAACTGCAAAAAGACTTGATCGGCTAAAATTTTACAAGTCTTCGGGACCATAGATCTTCCTCGCGAATGGTTGGATATCAAAAAAAGGGAAAATACAGGGCAAAACAACTCACGTGCAAGTTTGTTTGGGAGAGCTGTTGATTTTAGATAGGTTCGATCAATTTACAGGTTCAATACGTACCTGAAACAAAATTGAAAAATAGATTTAAAATCGATCAAAAATACGATACAAAAAACGATAGAAAAATACAAAAGAAGTCGAGAAATGATTCGAGCAAAGTTTCTGCGTGGTTTCGGAGTTATCGCACCATGACCTAGGTCACGGCGATCTGGTTTGCCGTGCTGGGGCTGGGGAGCACCGCCGTGGACGCATACACACGTTGCAAGACTGTCTCCAATAAAACGGTTATTTTAGGGAAAAATCCCTTTAAACCTGCTACTAATTTTAGCTCATATTAGAAGCAACGCATGCACCATCAGTTTCCCTACGTAGACACTTGCTTTTATTGATGAGCCAGAAATGGACTGCGTTCAGCAGAAAAGAACCAAGGCACACCGGCTATTTCCAAATTTAAAAGGGCAATTTAATTTAATACATGAATTTGCAGATTTTAGTGAATTTCCTGTTTAGTACGGAGCAAATTCCTTACAATGTTAAACGGAACCACACTTACGTCCTCTCGTAAAAAATTTAATTGCCCGGTTAAATTCGGCAATAGCTAATGTGGCTTTGGTTCCTTCCTGCTGAACTCGGTCCAAATAGTGGTCCCTTATTGCAGCATGTAGTCCTTTGATTTAAATGCAGGCTGCACACTAGAACAGGCTGGCCAAAAATCAGGACTTTTACAGTACTTTTTCGGTACATTCCCGAGAAATTCAGTACCTCCTCGACGGAAAAATTCAGTACTTTTCCAATGTCTCCATTTGACGAAATTCGAAAAATTTAAAAAATTTGAATTTCTCCCTAAAATTGCGACAAATATGAAAAATTCCGGACCTTCTGATGGAATTTCCGCACTTTATCAGTACTTCCGGACCGCCATTAAAAAATCAGGACTATTTCCGGACTTGTAAAGACCCTGAAATGAAAATTATGTTGGGTAAATAAGTTGGCCCGATCGTAATGGCCCGGTGGTTCGGCGAACATTTCCGGAAAACCTGGAAGAAGGACTCCAGAAATTCGTCGAGACAGGATGCTCACTGCTCACAGAGAGTCGATTACTTACAATATACTTTTGGCGTCGTTACACGGTACTTCTTTCGCTCGGCCGTAGGAATACAAATATCGTCTTGGGACAGCTTTGCAGGGGCTTCGCACTTAGCGAACGGAAACGGAATCTCGCCAGAGACAATGGACGCTATTAGCGTTACGTCACAGAAAAGCAAGGGAGAATCCCTATGGTGACGTCACCACTCACAGCAACTATGTATATGTGTGCCCGAAATTCCAGGAAGCCTCATTTTAACCTACCAACCGCCTAGGCTAGGTATGGACTACCGCCGTGGATGACGTCAAAAGTCGAGTTTTTCAAGGCGCGATATCTCAGTCAATATTCAATGCAGAAGTTGCTGTTTGGACAGATATTCGTATTTTTAAATGATCTGCAAGAATAAAGGATCAAATAACACGATTATGTGACCAGCGCAACTGGCCCGATAAGAAAACAGGATAGGATAAGATAAGATAGGATATTTTATTCAAAAAGTAAAACATAAAATAAAGAATAACATTAATCTGCTTGGCAAATTGGGAGCCCCAACGATGAAGCCGCCTGCAATTTCGTATGACTACATCACGCACATCCCTCGAGTACGAATAGTTGCATCCCGGGGTTGAAATTTAGAAAACAGGAGCGCCTGCAATTTCGTATGCATGCATCACGCACATCCTTCGAGCAAGAATAGTTGCGTACCCGGGTTGAAATTGAGAAAACAGGAGCGCCTGCAATTTCGTATGCATGCATCACGCACATCCTTCGAGCACGAATAGTTGCATCCCGGGGTTGAAATTGAGACAACAGGAGCGCCTGCAATTTCGTATGCATGCATCACGCACATCCCTCGAGCACGAATAGTTGCATCCCGGGGTTGAAATTTAGAGAACAGGAGCGCCTGCAATTTCGTATGCATGCATCACGCACATCCCTCGAGCACGATTGGTTGCATCCGCGTCTTTCCGTCCTGAAATCCGGAGCTCCTTCAATTTTAGGACTGAGGAATGTACTTCATCATGAGAATTGGAGGGGGCGACGGAGTTGACAACAGCGGTTACGGCGAGTCGATAACCGATAATGGATTGCGGCGTTGCCTTGTCGGGCACTCGTGTTGGAAAATATCCGAAAACGGCGCCGGCCAGGAGGAAGGAAACTGATCTATTCGGAGCGACACTCGCACTGGGCTGTCAGTCAGGCTGGACGCGGGCACGCGGCGCCATGATGGATCGAGCGGTCAATTAGATGCCCGCTCCGACCACAGCCAGGAAAAACGCCGTATAAACCTTCGGGTGTTGCCAAATTCCCCAAGAAAAAACATTTAATTTTGTCAACATTTATGCCTAGTTTTCCTTGAAATTTTCCGATATTTTAGATTAAATTCCGTACGAAATTGTCTGAAATTTTGGAAAATAACTGTCGGAATTTTTCCGGTGAAGTCAGTTTTCACTGAAGGAAACTTGGCAACATCTAAAGGCTCATACGGCGTTTCTCCTTAGCACGGCAGAACGCAACTGGTAGCTCTGGTGGGATAAGAACGTGCCACTATTTGCATGTGAGCCCCGTAAAGAATGGATGGACATGTAAAACAGGGCTCAAGAGGGGATTGAGATAAGCCCTTTACGACGGAAGGGCGACGAAGGGAGCTGCTGGCCGTGAGCTCGCCGCGGACTTGGCTCTTGCTCTCGGTCGAGAGGGGGGGGGGGGGGTGTCCGTATAAAATGGATAGTGCACACCAATTTAGTCATATCTGTAATCAGGGTTGCCACAGAATTTAGAAAATGAAATTCCCTGACATTTCCCTGACACATTTGGGTGAAACTCTGACAATTTAAGATGTGAGGGATGGTTAAGAAGGCACAATTGAAAATAGTTTTTGGGCAAAATTTTTTGTTCGAAACCTCAAACCCATTCTAGAGAGCAAATGAAGGTGATTTAACAAATTTTCATGACATTTTCGTCATTTTCCCTGACTTTTTAAAATTCCCGGACATTTCCCGGTTTTCCCTGACTGTGGCAACCCTGTGTAATCTATATTGAGGCTGATTAACGAGGAGGGCTTCCATCTACATGAATCCATCGACAAACCTGCGTACCCATCGACAAATCCTTGAATCGATCCATAAATCCGTTAATCGATTGAAAAAAACACGGATGGATCGACAAACCTATGAATCGATCGATAAGTCCGTAGATCGATCGACAAAACCATGAATCGATCGAGAATTCTGCAAATCGATCGTTAAAATGTGATTCTATCGAAACATTCGAAAATCTTTTGAAAAACCAGGAATCAATTGAAAAAAAACGTGAATCGATCGAAAAGCCCGTGGATCCATCGATACATCCGGGAATCGGTCGACAAAATTCTCTCGAATCGGTGTCGATCGGTTCACGATTTTACTTTTCGATCAATTCATGTCGATCGAATCGACAGCGCTTTCTCCATCATCAAGACTCACGGTTGCCTTGCCTAAGATGACATTTTTAAAAAGGCCCTTCTTGCACGGTTAAAAATAAAATTCGGGAATTTTGAAGCATCCATGCTATTTCTGAGAGTCTTCTGGATGGTTGAAGGCAATTTTACAAACGCTTCTTTCAGACGTTTCTTCTACTCTCCCCAAAATTTCATTTTTGCACTATCGCCTTTCGTCGGAAACATGGCAGACGTAATGGGAAAATATCTCCTTTGCGTCTCTTGCTTCCTCTTTTACGAACAATCGAAATCGAGAAGATTCGAGCAATCGATCGATCGGCATCGTTATCGATAATCGTTCAACCCAACATATACGTCATCCACCGTCATGTCACTGCCTGTCGAGTTGGAGACCCACCTTGTCTCGTTCTCGAACGTCGGAATCGTTACAAAATACATATCATTACGTTTCACACTCGTAATGGCCCGACGTCTTCATCGAATAAGGACATAAACGCCATAGGGATCCCGCGGCACATATGCCCTTCTTCAAATAAGGCCTTCGGATCTCGCGATAATTGTGCATATTGCAACGTGGAAACACGAGCGGATGGGATATTTACGCCGCTTGCGAGCAATTTTCGCACACGCGAGATATTAAACGGCTAATTAAATATGTTCCTGACAATCATCTTTGGCTTCGGACATGTACGTTGGAGAATAATTATGTTAAGTCCGTCGAATTAAAATAAAGACCCGCAGAGAGTGATCCTAGAGGAGTTTTTTTAACTCGCAATAAAAGACAATATATTTTAGATACCCTCCCCACTGCTGTACAGGGTGCATAGCAATTTTCAAAATTAAAATTCCCTAAGATTTTCTCTGATTGCCCTGACCTTTGTCAGGAAGGGCTTTGTTGGTTGCCGTCTACCATTTAAAGCGACGAAATTGGATTATTGAAGAAAATCGAATCAATTCGATTAATCGGTTATTTCGAAAAATATCCCCAACACTGCGGACCAAAAGTGGTCTATTTTATGACAGTTCGCTGGAAGAAAAACACATTGGATCTAGAGTCCAGACTCTTAAAAACATCGACAAGAGGAAGTACTCTTGATTCAATCAGAATCTAGCTTAAATCAAGAACCAAGCCTCTTAATTTAAGCGGATTTCGTTTTGATTCAAGCAAAAATCCGACTGAATCAAGAGTATTTATTCTTGTCAATTTTTTCAAGAGTCTGAACTCTAGATCCAATGTGTTTTTTTTTCCAGTGCTGCGGTTCAAAAGTGGTCTATTTTATGACAGTTTGGCAACGCCGTCGGTGGACCGGCGACGGCCCCAGTCGGTCTCGTAATTCGCGTCTATGGAAATGAGCCGTCACCACTCCGGCACGGAGTGGGGGGAGAGGGGTGAGGGGAGGAGGGGGAGGGCATCGACTGGAACGGAAAATGGAAATCCTGAGCGGGTTCGGACAATGCCTCCGGGGAGCTGCAACGCCGCATTTCCGGCGGAAATCCGCGGGTATAAAACCGCGGACGCCCCGCCCGAAATGCATCGCGCATCCGTCGTTTCGACCCGCGAGGATGCGCGCAATGCGAAGTGGCAACGTCGGCCGAAGGGGGGGGGGGGGCGCTGTAGGGGCCGCGGGGGTGGGCCCCGGGCGATGATTTATTTTCGGTCCGAGATTCGCTCCCGATATGAACCAGATTCCGATCACCGTTCAGAGAACGGAACGCGGAGTTCAAAGTGAAGTGATGGATTTGGAAAAAATATGGAATAGGAATTCACTCCGATAAATATTCCTTCAGAAAGTTCGGAAACGAACGCTGCCGTGCTAGGGAAGAACGCCGTGTGAACATTCGAAACTTGTTAAATTTCCGTTCATTTTTGAGGAAATTTATGAATATTCCGATAAATTTTCGGAAACTTTAGATGAAATTGCCAACAAAATTGTCTGAAAAATTGGAGGGAAAATATTCATAAGTTTACTGGGAAATCGGTGTTTTATCAAGGAAAATTTTGCAACGCCTAAAGACTCACACAGCCTTTTTCCCGTAACCATCCAAGGGCACAGAAACTTCCGAAAAATACTAGAAATACTAGAACTACAGTACTACTGCTGAAATGATAGCGTCAGTGACGTGTTGGTTTCAATGTGTGACAAAACGCGTTGGTGCCACCCTGCGCCGTGTCAAATTCCCATAGATTTCTGGATACCACTATTCGTGCTCTACGCTTATCCTAATTGCATACGTAAACTATTGAAGGCGCCTGGGTTTCGTATCTGTTGTTATTCGAGCGATGTGGCCGGCGTGGCGCGGCGCCTTCCGAAATTGCCATGAACTTCTCGATGCGGCTATTAGTACACAGCACTTGTCCTGATTGCATACGCAAACTATTGAAGGCGCTTTAGTTTCGTATCTGTAGTTGTTAGAGCGATGTGCCCGTTTACTGCCGTGCTAAGGAAAAACGCCTTATGAACCTGCAGGCGTTGCCAAATTTTCTTTGATGAAACACGAATTTCCTGGTAAACTTATAAATATTTTCACACCGATTTTTCAGATTCTTTTGCTTGCAATTTGACCTAAGTTCCTGAAAATTTCAGGGACAAATTCATAACTTTCCTCAAAAATGAACATTTTATCGAAGGAGATTTGGCAACTCTCGAATGTTCGTTCGGCGTTCTTCCTTCTTAGCACGGCAGTTTTATTTACCTCCTTCGTCTGTTGGTACTACCGCTTCCATCAATAGGATCGCTCGATTTACTATTCGTTCTCTTTGTCTATCGCTTCGTCTATCACTGAAAATAATCAGCTCGCAGAGGCAAATCTTACAAGTTCTTTTTTCTTCCATTTGAAACCAGTTTAAAAATTAACGTTTTTCTTTACTTTAAATAAAATTCAAGTGCCGATTCTCTTGAATCGACTGTTTTCGACACATTTAAATGGAGGGAGAGGAGTGTTGCAGATTGTGTCAAAAAATTGACGCCACGCTTCAACGCGAGGGGAGAGGGCAGAGGGAAACGAAATGAAAAAGCTTTCAAAGTCAGACAAAGGAGGCCAAAGTTCGATGCTAAAATTAAACGTTTTCAGCGGATGATGCAATTTGAATTAATTTCCTCGCTCGCTTAGCATATGAGCTGTCCGACTGCGTTCCGACGCAGCGTGCGTTTCCTATTCTTCTTCCGTTTTTGGCGAGAACCTGCCAGTGGCGTGGCTTGCTTTGCGATAAATCGATAGATCTGCCATTTGAACCGATGGGAAAGGATCGATAAACAGGGTCTTCGCAGCGAGCACCGCAATAATCGATTCTTTACCATAGCTTCAAATGGGGAAATATCGATAATCGATCATTCACGTCTCGCCACTGGTTTGGAACCTCGTATCGAGATGGGAAGCCCATTAGGGCACATACATGTGCGCTTAATGTGTCGTCTTGAAGCTGAGACAATATGAACGTACTTCCGCCAAACGGAACTATGTGCATTATGACATGAGCCCTGTTATGCATACAGTCTTATGGGCATCAGGGCTCATGTCTGAATGCACGTAGTTCCGTTTGGCGGAAATACGTCCATATAATTTGGAGACCCCGCACGTGCTGATGGTATCCTCTGAAAGTTAGGACCGAAAAGCATCGTTTTTCCTTGATTGTGACTACATTAATGACTAACTCTGCATGAAAGTTGGTGCCTCTTCGTTCTCCTACACGCTAAAAAAATTTCTGACCTAAAAAAACCGCGCAATCGTATTTTAAATTGAGGGAGTTTGGAGGAAGAGGGGGGGGGGTGCTTGGATTTATAACAAAAGGGATTTTGCGGGGGAATATAATGGAAAAAGTATTATTTTGATTCCAAAAATAGAGTCTGAAAAAATTTGCGTTCCACTGCGGGAACCCTTTTATTTAAGTACGACGGGCCGAAAAAATTCAACCCCTGCAGGCTGATTATTGAAATTGCTAAACAAAGCAATAGACATAAAAGATAAAGGGAAAATAGAGTGATCCTATTGGTGAAGCGAATGGTTGCAAGGAACAAAGGAGGTAAGTAATGGACTAACTAAAGGCAACCCTAAAGCTCTGCCGTGATAAGGAAGAACGCCGTATGAACATTCGAGAGTTGCCAAATTTCCTTCGATAAAATGTTCATTTCTGAGGTAACTTGTGAATATATTCCCTTGGAATTTTCAGGACTTTCTGGTGGAATAGCGAGGAAAATTATCTGAAAAATTGCAGGAAAAATATTCTTAAGTTTATCAGGAAATTTGTGTTTTATCAAGGGAAATTTGACAACGTCTGAAGGTTCATACGGCGCTTTTCTTTGGCACGGCAGTGTTGGGTGCATTCGGGCAACGAAAATCGGATTTTTTTATTTACACGATATATCGTACCCGACGAAATCGATGCAATTAAATCGATTTTTCAAGAAAGTCGATTGAAAATCCCCAACACTACGTACTTCCTTGACAGGCGACAAACGGCGGAACCTGTCCTGGAGGTCGTGCAACTTCGCCCGGATCACGCTTTTCATGCAAAACCGCAATTAATCCAGTCGCAACTACACCGCCGTGCTAAGGAAGAACGCCGTATCAACATTCCAGAGTTGCCAAATTTCCCTTGATAAAACATGTGTTATCGACAACGTCCATGCAAATTTCCCCTTGAAATTTTCAGATATTTTAGACTAAATTGATCACCAAATTGTCTGAAAATTTTGGAAAATAATTTTCAGAATTTTCCCAGTAAATTCGGTTTTTGGCGGGGGAAACTTGGCAACGTCTGAAGGCTCATATGGCGTTGTTCCTAAGCACGGCAGTGTATACCACCGAGTGTATTCAACCTAGCGCCCGGGGGGAGGGGGTATTGTAAGCGAGGGGGAGGGGGGGGGGGGAGNTTAGAAAAAATGAATAGATTCACGTTGGCCCCCATCTGCCACTCGCGATAGCACCGCGAGAATAAGCGCAAGGGATAAAAACCAAGAAGGGGGGGGGGAGGGGGAGAAAGTGGGAAAAGAAAAAAACTGGCGCAGCATCGAATTGCGGCTGTCGGCGAGGTCTCGATTGAGATAAAGCGGCGATGGCCGGATCAAAGGCCGAACGATAGTCTAATGGCTCTAATTGAACGAATTTATGCTAAAAAGGATCTATGTCCATGAGGTTTGCGCGCAGAATAGTTCCTTTTCGCATAGATGCGTCTAATTGAGGATTCCGCTGATTGCGACCCGCGATATAGCGTCGCTCTCTCGCATCGATAAGCGGTGCATTCGAGATGCTGATTTTTTTCAGGAACATCGATGAGTTAGATCGGCTATTTAGTGAAAAAAATATTGAGGAACGTTGTTTTTGTTTTTATTATTCAAGTTTCTCCTTACAATAAAGAAAATTAATCAGAGAGAAGAAAAAAGGGAGGGAGTAAAAAGTCGGTGATAACAAAAAATTCCGACGCGGAGCATTATTAATTTGAAAGAGTTTTCTTTCACTTGAATGACTTTATGTGGAATGGAATATCGTTCATTTTAATTCAAAAAGGACATTTTTTTTAAGTTGGCAACAAATTGTACTAATTTAAAAATGAGGAATCGTAATGTGTCAAAATCTAAAATTATCGAGAAGTTACGGTGTTGGAAAAATTACTAATTTTGAGAAATATAACATATTGGAGAACTAAAATTTTCAAATTTGGCCTATTTTGGAATGAAGCACTTATGTTCCTGATAGTTAGCTCCAAAGTTGTCTACTATAAGATCTACATCTACTATTACAGACTCAAACCTGAAAATGAAAAATTTTCCACCCTTCACTGACGTCGAGAAGTCCGCGCGCGTCGAGGATATGTTATTATCGTTATTTATTCGCGTCTTCATTTTCTAGGCATACGAGAAGACCGAGTTGGACGTATTGATGCTAAAAGGAGCTATGTACATAGGGTTTGCGTAGTACACAGGTGCTTTTAGCGTAAATACGTCCAATTACATAACGAGATTACAAAGCGCACGAGGCAAAAGGGCGGGCGAAAAAAGCTCCCTGTACCGTTTGAGCCAAGCCAGGAAAAAAGAAACTCAAATATTACGCAACTCGAGTTCCAGTTAAGGGAACGGTGGACGAGAATAATTGTATTTCCTATCCCATGAAATGATTCACTCGTTATTCCGTTAGGAAAAGAGAAAATGGATCATATTGGGCGATGAGGAACTGATATTACAGGCTCATTTCAGAAACAACGTAGTTGCTTTTACTTTCCTAATGCAGAAATGTGCAACCGCGGAGGAGTCGGAAATCGCGATTCCTAATTGCAAAATGTAGTCGAAAAGTTTCGTATTCGTCATTCGGACCGCGTTAAGCAGAAAGGAACCAAGCCACATCAGCTATTGCCAAATTTAACCAGACGATTTAATTTTTTCCATGAAAACAGTTGTGCGGATTTTCGTGCAAATTTCAGTGAATTTTCTGCACAGTACAAAGCAAATTCCCTGAAATTTTCAAAGGAATCCGCACAAACCTTCTTTTGTAAAAAATTAAATTGCCTCGTTAAATTTGGCAATAGCTGATGTCGCTTGGTTCCTTTCTGTTAAATTCGGTCCATTTGATCTTGAGCTTATTCACCTTGCTCGACATTTCGTTGAGGAAACACCCACTGATGCAGGCTGATAATTGAAATTGATAGATATGCAGCGATAGACAAAGGAAACAAGGATAAAATGGAGCGATCCTACGGGTGAGAGCCGGTCGTTGGAATGGACGAAAAGGTTAATAATACTGCCTTGCTGAGGAAAAACGCTGTGTGAACGTCCAAATGTTGCCAAAGTTCTGTTTTTAAAACATTCATTTTAGAGGAAATTTAGGAATATTTTTCACTGAAATTTTCAGCTTCTGTAGATTAACTTGTCAGATAAATTCTTTAAAAATTTGGGAGATATATGTCTTCAAGTTTCCTTGGAGATTTTTATTTTACCAGAGGAAGTTTGGCAACAACCGGAAGCTCACACAGCGTTTTTCCTTAGCATGGCAGAATAGGAGATACCCAACAACTGGACCGGATTAGGAACTATCATTTCTGACTCAGTTCTCTAGTAAAAATTGGCGATAGGAGCTGCGTTTCAAAATACCATAGGAGTTCTATAGCCGACTGAAGAAGGCGATAGAAAATCATATAGCTGGCTGTAGAAAGTGGATAAAATCATACGGCTGGGCTACACGAAGCGATAAAAAATTAAACAGCCGGGCTATAGTTCCTGTCGCCGGGCTTTACACTTTATCGCCTGGCTGTTGCTTTTTCGCCATCGGCTATAAAAGGCTATAAGAAATTGTGTAGAAATTCGTGTGCTTTGTAAATCCGCAAGTTTGTACGGAATCACCATAATATTTACAAAACGCACATTATATTTTCCTTTACTACATATTTGTTTTCATCAATTAGAATGAGAATAATCCATACAGAGTGTGCAAACATTTCAAAGTAATGAGTTGATAACACCGCTGACTCCAAGAGATTAAATATTAGAGCCTAACACAAAGCGGAGCGGCGGCGCAATGGCGCCTACAAACCTAACAGGGATACTTCACGCACTGCGCAATGCGTGAAGTATCCATGTTAGGTTTGTAGGCGCCAATGCGCGTTCCGCGCTGGCTGCCCGCCCGCCGCGCCGCGGCGCGCCGCAGCGTACCACAGCGCTTGAAGCAACTATTTCACACCAGAGGTATTGCACAGTATCGTACGAAATTGAAGACGCTCCGACATATTAGGAATGGCAGGCATCCTTCAAAAGTACGGAGCTTCCCTCGGAAAATAAATCAAGATACTACGGCCCAAAAAAGAGAGCGGTAGTCCAAAAACTCACTAAGCCCTAGCATCCGTAATTAGTAACGGATAGCATACACTTTATCGTCAGGCTGTTGCTTAATCGCCATCGGCTGTAAAAGGCTATAAGAAATTGTGTTGTCGGCTATGGAGGCTTTTGGAAATCTTACAGTCAGCTGTAGGTCTATGGTATTTTGGAACACAGATTCTACTGCCAATTTTTACCAGGGCTTAGAAACAACGTATGTACCATTAGTTTCCCTACGCACATAAGTGTATTAATGGATGAGACAGGAACAGTGGTTCCTAATAAATCGCGAAATGCGGACCAATTGGTCCATCAGCTTCCTCCACCGTCTACGGTAATCGCCCGTTTCAACCAATAGGAGCACTCCGATTCCCCTTTGGTTGTCGCTTTGTGTACCAAATTCAATAATTAGCCAGCTGGCGGTGCCTAGATTTTACCCAGTTTAGAGGTCCATCCAAAGACGCAACGATCACCGGGCGGGGGGCAGGAGGAGCACTATTAATTCAATTAACCATTTCTCAATTCGGTATATTTTGAGTCACACAAAGCGTTATTGCTCGTTGCGGCCAGGAACGACCGTCCTCATGTTCCTCGCATAGGTTCAAGGTGAGATCCTGAGCTTCGTGGCGTGGTTCGGTGACCCCC
>NW_017547204.1:871852-885314 GCF_001854935.1 Bemisia tabaci | reverse complement strand
TAGAGCCCCCTCCGTTTTCGAATCCCCGTGCCCTAATTATTGAGTTAACGAGCTGAGTCCGACTTGTCAAGTCGGGGCAGGGTAGTCTAATCGTTCAGCGGTCCCTGAATTTCTGCCGTGCTAAGGAAAAACGCCGTATGAACCTTCAGGCGTTCCCAAATCCCCTTTGATAAAACACGAATTTCCCGATAAACTTATGAATATTTTTCTTCCAATTTTTAGACGATTTTGTTCGTGATTTCAACTAGATTTCCTGAAAATTTCAAAGAAAAATATCCATAACTTTCCTCAAAAATAAACATTTTATCGAAGGAAATTTGGCCTCTCGAATGTTCATACGGCGTTTTCCCTTAGCACGGCAGATTTAGACACTCAACGGTTGGGGGGAAGATGCATCGTGTTCCTCTCCAGTATTTCACAACCATATGAAGAGTGTAGACATACTACGTACTCCTTCGTCCATGAGCTACTGAGCCATGAGCCGCGTACTACGGAATAAAGAGAAGAATAATCTAGGGGTTTTTAGTAGCACCCGTCGGAACAGCTCGCTAGCCACCACATCTTAGTCCCTCGGGCCGGATCACAAAAAGAAAAACTCTTCTTCACAAAAGAAAAGGTTCCTTGGGCCAGTTAAAGAAAATCTGAATCGACAGCGATGGGTTTCGTCCAAGTAAAAATGTATAAAAACAATCGCAATTCGATATCCATGAAGACAGGCTACTTAACTTGGAATCCATTATTTGTGATGGATATAAATTAAGAACAAACAGTGTTGCCAACTTGCGAACGTAACCAGTGAAGAGGACTGTCGTGCTGAGGAAAAACGCCGTATGAATATTCGAGAGTTGCCAAATTTCCTTCGATAAAATGTTTATTTTTGAGGAAAGTTGTGAATATTTTTCTTTGAAATTTTCAGGGACTCTAGGTGAAATTGCGAACAAAATTATCTGAAAAATAGGAAGGAAAATATTTATGAAGTTAGAAGGAAATTCGTGTTTTATCGAAGGAAATTTGGCAACGCCTAAAGGCTCATACGGCGTTTTTCCTTAGCATGGCAGCGGAGGGGAGAGAGATGCAGACACAATGCACTCATAAGCACGCTACGCATTAGAAGAGATTCTCGAAGAGCATCGCTGGACTGGTTTGACGCTAAGTTGCCATGTTGTGCGATAAAATGTGGATGTTTTACAAGGGATTGAAATGGGGGAAAGTCCTGATATTCAGCACTATTTGACAATAGTTGCCAGGTTCTCCAATAAAAAGTGGATATTATACGAGGGTTGAAATGAGGGAAAATTCGGATTTTTAGCACTTTTTGACAACAATGGCTGGTCGTGGACTTCACGCTCAGCTGATCTGGGCTGACGCAATCGCAAGTGCTCGGCTAGCTTCACTCCGGGACCGCTGCACTGCCTCCTACATGGTTGCTGGATTGTGCTAAAAATACAGCGCTTTTCCAATTATAACTCAAGGCAAACAAGGCTTTTATCGCATAATTTGGCAAGCATGGCGTCCAGGCTCCGCGGAAGGTCAATCATGAGAAATCGGAGGGCAGCTATTGTTGGTCCGTCCGTTTTTCAAATTGTGGACAGGACGGTCTTGGAGTGTGTACAATAAACACACTTAGTCGTTTCTCAGAAAAAATAACGTAATGCCGTAAATTGGACTTCATTTTGCAATTTGGAACTATAAATTCTAGCCCGGTTTAAAAAACAACGTATGTGCCATTATTTTCCCCATGAGCATAAGTGTTTTTCCAGAAGAGCCAGAATTTAAAGTTCCAAATCGCAAAATGCTATCCAATTCATCTGTACGGAAAACGGCGGCTTACGACGTTTCTGTATGTTCAAGATTGTTGGGGGCTGCTAGTGGTGAAACTCAGCGAGAAATTTACATTTCCTGCTAATATTTGTGTTATTTTACGATTTATTTTCAATTAATACTTAGATTAAGAGGTTACTTCATTTTCCGTTCAGAGTCTTTAATTTTTCCCTAATTTTTAAAGTGTTTTTTTCCAAATTTAATGGAAAAAAAAGAAAAAAAATAATGAAGGGGGAAAAATGAAAAAGAAGAAAAAAAAATAATGAAGAAAAAATGGGAAAAAAAATCATTCAAAAATCTCATCCTCTTTGGGATACTTTCATTTTACCTTGTAAAATTCATCGGTGGCCATCGGCGATCATTATTATTTCGATTCATATCGGCAGAACCGGGCATCTAAAAGATTTCGGGCGATCATCCGCTTGGAAATTGGCGAGCGAATCGACCTTAGGAATTCGGGAGGCGCAACATGGGGGCAGGGCGGGAGGGAGGAGGGGAAGGGGAGGGGGGTAAAAATTGGAAACGAGCGCCGCGACCACGCAATCCGATGATGAAAGTTCGACGACGAGATGAGATGAGCGAAAACTCGGAAATAGGGTGAGGCGCATCTGGGCTCGTGGGAGGACGGGGGAGGGGGGAGGAGTGAGGAGGAGGGGGGGACAGGGTGGAGGTTAAGGTCGACCGTGACAAGCAGCGGTCACCGCGGAAGCGCTAGGTGTAACTACGAAAAGCGATTTCGCTGGAGTTACGTGGTTGTGTGTAAAACCGGCCCGAGGGACCAATGAGTGTGCTTTGACGTGCATCGCAAAACAGCGTATCTACACGGGGTTGGTTCCTACTACGGTTGTTTGGTCTTCTATTTTGCAACTCTGGCGGCCGCGGCGCTGCACCCCGAAAATGGAACGCGACGCCGAAAATGAACTCCCTGGCGTCTCATGCATGGCGACGAATCGATCGGTATGCCATTTGAACATGCCGAAAAGGATCGATTATCAGGGTGTATCGTAACAATGAATTTTTTTACAAGATAAATTCAATCAAATGGGTATCAATTGGTAGGGGGGGGGGCGAAGAGGGGTGTATCGAATGTGTGTTATCGTCCGTGTGTAGGAGAAGATAGAGCCGAGGAAGTTCGAAATGAAGCGTGCTGGATAAAATAAAGCGGTGGCGTGAAACTCGAGGTTTGCGATAAATCGATTCATCTGTCATTTAAATCGGTAGAAAAGGATCGATGTAAAGTGTTGATAATCGGTTCTTTGCCGTAGTTTCAGATGGGGAAATTTCGATAATCGACCATTCACGCCTCGCATCGCCTACGATCGAAAGTATGAAAATTCACTTAACCGAGTTAGTAAGTAACCTGGTGAGTAACATGGCCTGCAGGATGCAAATAAACGAATGATAGCGTTCTGTCGTGCTCAAAAAAATAGCCTATCTACGCGGGGCTCTTTCTACGGTTACGTTGATCTCGCGATCGCAGCTTGGCGGACATCGTGCGAAAAACTGTGCAAATTTACGCGTTACTTGAATAAAAAAAATAATAAATCAGGAAAAAAAAATTTGTTTTATTAGCGGAGGCAAAACTTGAAAATTGTTAAAATATACTAAACCACGCCATACAAGGAGAAAAAAAGCCATTGTTACCTCGTACTTTAACGAGTATTTATCTTATCTCTTCATTTCAGGAAATTTAAATAAAAATCTTCTGCACACTGACAAGTTCGTATGCCGTGGAAAATTCTTACGTTGCCCAAGGCGGACCTAGAAAATGGACTTGTTCCCTTTTTAGTTGAACAGCCTATTCAACTGGCGCCCACTCATTGGATTTGCAAACTGCGCATGTGCATTTACTCGAAGGCCCACATTGGTGCCAGATTTTACGGCAAGATCATAATATCCTGCCTTGCTTCCGAAGACAAAAGTAACCGAGTTGTACAGTACAAATAATGCCAGATCTATCTCGCTCTCTGATTGCTTCACTAATTAGAGTTTTAGACCTTCCATGATGAGCCTCGTAGACCCTAATTCACAGAGTCTAATCTTCTTAACCATGAACATACCCTGATTTTTTCCAGATTTTAAGGAGCTCATTCCCGATAGGAAACCTAGGTTTTCTCCCACTTCTCCAGGATTTCCATGGAAAAAAGCATATAAATCTGAGGAGTTCCAGAAATGAATCTAGTTTTTTTTTTTTTTTTTTTTTTTTTTTTTTTTTTTTTTTTTTTTTTTTTTTAATGTTTTGGCCGATTCTTTGGCGCGCGTTAAAATGTTTAAATTAAAAAGCGTTCCTGTTGTTTATATTGTCTGGTCAATTACAGCTTCTCTATTATTCTGATGAATTAGGATTCAAATATGCCATCAAGTGGCGGAAGAAGAGATTACCGGTTTTTGGAACAGAATCCCTAATTTAGCATGATTTTCCGTAAAAAGTTTCACCCTCTAATGATTCCGGCTCTCCTCGGTCCTGGACACCATAGTATCTAAAAAATGTTTTGAAAAACATTACAAACATTTTGCAACCTAGAAAACAAAAAACTTTAAAAAAAATTAAACATTTTTAAAAATAATTGAAAAAAAAGTTAAAATTTTTTTAAAAAAATTTCCAATAAATTGAAAACAATTTAATTAAACTTTTGCTTCACATTTACTTGGATTTTACGAAAGTTCTGTTTTTCGTTAACTTAATTTTACATTGATTTTTATAATTTGATGAGATTTAGGACGGCGCGATGACACTGAACTTGGCGATCGGGCATCGTTGGAGGAAGGTCACCCAAGTTGAGCGCACGGATGGACGCGTGCGAGGACCAGGAAAAAAAAACCGAAGATTAACCTACATCATTTTTCAGACGTAATTATTCTTTCCCTCTTCCGCCTCGGCGTTTCTGCCAACTTCCTCCCGGCAAAAAATATTCGGAATCTTTATTTTTATCCTCGCGTTAGGTTTTGTTTTGTTTTGGTTTTTTCTTTCGCTCCGCTTTGTTTACGTTCACGGCGAATGCACCCTGCACACACGCACGGCAGTTCAAGCGTGCGTGTCGTATCTTCGTTTTTTTCTTTCTTTCTTTCTTTCTTGTGCTTACATTCGAATTATTAATCACAGGGATTACGGATATCTCCCGTTACTCCATACATAAATGACAAGCTCAATAATGGACCACTGCGGACTGATTTTTGAAATTGATGGACAAAGCTATAGACAAGGAAGACTTAAGGAGTATGGAGCAATTCTATTGGTTGAAATACCCTGGGTGACGGTAGCGACTTCGTCGCCTCTGACGTCACTGGCGCTTTATTATTTCCATTAATTCTTACGGTCATCGACTGACAAGCACGCCCCTTCTTTCCCATTTGTGTCTGGTTCCGTTCAGCAGAAATACGTCCAATTGACGCTCGTTTGATTTAAAAAACCAACATACTTACTGGAATGAATCAGATGTTTAAGAAATGATAAAAATAGAGAGGCGCTCGGAATTCCCTGATCCATGACAAATTTTCCTGATGACATAGAATTGCCCGATATTTTCCGGTTTTTACTGACGGTAGACACCCTTAAAATGATATTTAATTTTGCGACTCCGGTCGAAAGGCTGGAGACTGTGAGACGAGGGCTAGCGCGATGATCATAATTTACTGAATCTTCAAAAGGCGAATCAGTGGCGCGAAACGGGCCCGACTCGTTGGGGCGTTGACTCGGCACTTGGGCAGGAGCGCTGTGCGCTGTGCTGTGCGGTTTGACAGCTGCATACAATTATTAGCTGGAGCGCGGTCCGAGTGTTATTGTTGTTTTATGTGGTCATCGTTCCAGAAACGGACACGGCGCGCGGCGTGGCGCTGGTGCTGGTGCTGTATAAAAATCCCGGCCGAGCTGGACGTTGCGCGGCTCGACGCACCTCACGGCCGCGAACCAGGAGAAACAGAGCGACCCCTACGGGTCGGTATGGATGGAGGGATTCTGGGATTTTGAACCGAGACGGACAAGGAGAAAAAGAATAGGGTGACAAAGGAATGGAAGGAGAGGACGGAGAAGAGGAAGAAGAGGGAAAAGAGGAGGGAGACGAAGGAGACGAAGACGGAGAAGAGAGAAAAGGAGATGGAGAAGAGAGAGAAGGAGACGGAGAAGAGAGAGACGAACAAGAAAGAGATGACGACGGAGAAGAAGGAAAATACGATGCATCGTATGAAGAAAAGAAGTGGGAGAATGGGAAGGGGAAGGAGGAGAAGGGGAAGGGGAAGGAGAAGAGGAAGGTGAAGGGGAAGGAGAAGAGGAAGGTGAAGGGGAAGGAGAAGGGGAAGATGAAGGGGAAGGAGACGAGGATGGAGAGGGTGAAGAAGAAGCCATGTCCTTTCCCCTCTTTCTTCTCCTTCTTACTTATCATAATCCTCATCTTCTGCTTTTTCATCCTCTCATCCTCCTCCTTCACCGTCCTCTTTTCCTCCTTCTTCTGCTCCTTCTCCTTAAACTTCTCTTTTGACCGAATTCTAAAGCGTCTGCATCTCATGTGCGGACTGCTACTTGCAATTAACACTACTATTTCTGGCTCATTGAAAAAGCACCTGCCTGCACTGGAAAGTAATGGGGCATACGTCGTTTCGAAACGGAGCCAGAGACCGAGTAGAGCGAGTTCCTCGTAGCAAAATGCGGTGCATATGGACCAAGCCCAGCTTTGCTTGCTATGATCGCCTCGAATGCGCGCCGTAGACAAATCCGCGGCCGACAACCACGAACGCGTGCCTTCTTATCGTGACCAAATTATAAGTTTCCGTCTCCGAGAAAATGAGAGCTGAGGAAAGTGCAGCGCCAGATCCATGGCCCACACCGACCGGCGGCATCGAGGAAAGCAGGATGGATCCCGATAACCCAATGGGTTTCTATTTTAAAAAACTGCATTTTTTTGCTGGCGGCAAATCTAGGGGAAGGCAAATTTTGCAATTTTTTTAAATGTAGGTATAAAAAAAAAATTACAAACGAAAAAAAGGCGACAAAATCTCTCATTTCCTGAGAGTATAGTAATTTCTAATTTTGTCGTCTTCCAGTGATACAAGTGACAGCACCTTCGATAAGACGAGTTAAGAGAGAGACCAAACACGCAATTTGGCCTGGAACGGCGCAACTTAGAGAGAAATGATAATGAGGACTTGAGATGAAAAGCAGAAGCCTCGGCGCGGCGATCGGCATGTAACACATATTAGCGCCTACAAGACTGCACGAATACTTCACGCATTGCATCAAACACAGTGCGATCATTGCGGTTAGCGTGAAACGCATAGCGCCTACAAGACTGCGTAAATACTTCACGCGTCGCATTCAACACAGGGCGTTCAGCAGCGGTCGGCGTGAAACGCATAGCGCCTACGAGACTGTCGGAATACTTCACGTATTGCGCCAAACACGGTGCGGTCTGCGCGGCGCGGCGGAAGTTAAAATCATTGAACCACATTTATGTTTGTTCTTTCGTAATTTTTTCGTTCATTTTTTATGAATGGTTTACGGAACTTAACTTTCGCGCAAAGTTTCGTGAACTTTTGCTGGTAGTGTTGACAGGGCTTTCCCAAAAAATGTGTTCAACACGAGTAAATGCGTCTTATGCACCCCTCCCCCGCTCACCCGCTGGCACGTTCATTTGATGGTTTTCATCGAGTTTCAAAACGAATGAGAAGGGGGCGGAAAAATATATGCGGCCCATGGGCGGCAAGTAGGTGAATCCGGCCCTGCTCGAGGGGGAAGGGGAGGGATCATGGCCCTTTCTCCCTTTCAAAGTAAAATCCCCGGAAGTTACTAGCACAACAACGAAAATATATTCAAATTCTGGCAACAAATTTCGCAAAATTCTACCGAGATTTGATGAAAACATCCGAGTTCATGATTTCTGACGGAGAGAAAAACAAAGAGAAAAAATGCTCTTCACGCTCCATTGAAATAGATACAATGGCTAGTGCTCGAAACAAGCACGGTTTTCTAGAATGTAAATAGTATGTGCAGAGCCTTTATCGTTATCAGTAACAACAAAGTAATGCAGGATCACAAATTAAAAGACTCGTCGACTTTTAATCGTCAGATTACGTTTCCCTTTTGCGTTTTAGTGACGAGATAAAAAAGGGGGTCACGCTTGTAATGTGCCGCACTTGTCTCTCGAAGAAGGTTCATTTAGGGGTTTCATAAATTAACGAAACTTTCCGAGGATTTTCCCCTATTCTTCGTCTACCGAGTGCGTAGATATTTAATAAAATGTGTGAATCAATGATGTCGATAAGTTGAGCGAGGGAAACACATAAGTTAATGGTTCTAAACAACGTCAATTCAAGTTTTTAAAAAAGAAATCAAATCCTTAAGTAAAATAAATTTTTAACAAAAGAATTGTGGGAGTTTGAAATTTGTCAAGAATCATACAAATACAATGTTCGTTAGAGCCGAACACATTTACCTGCCTACATAGAATTGTTGTTGTTGCTGCTGTTTTTTTTTAAAATTAATTTGAGGGAACATTTTTTAAAAAATGTTCATTTCAGTCCGGACTGTGGATCGATAATTCTGATGAATCGAGTGAGGGAAGCGCCTTGCACGAGGCTCACGAACCGTTATGCCGAATCAACATTCGAATGTTGCAAAATTCAAAATTGTCTCTCAAAAAGGTAAGATTTTTGAGGAAAATTATGAATATATTTCTCTGCTATTTTCAGACACTTCAGATCAAATCTAAGGCCTAGTCCACACGAGCGCGGTTCGCGGAACTCAGTTCGAGGAACTTGTTCCCGGAACAAGTTTTTAGCTGAGCTGAAACTTATTCCTCCGAAACCCGAAATTTCCCCCGTACTCCGAGCTTCTAAATATGTTTCTTTTGATGTGAATTTGCTTATCTTTGTTTTTCACGTCCTTTACATATGATCTTGACATTTATTTTTGTTACTTTGGCGGTCGTAATAATCTATTATTTTGCAATAATTGTATAGTTTTATTGAAGTTCAGGTTCCAGTTCGGATGAACTCGTGTGGACAGCATGCCTCGTTTCGAGGAATAAGTTCCGGGAACTGAACAAGTTCGAGGAATAAGTTCCGCGAACTGCGCTCGTGTGGACAAGGCCATAGACTAAGAGTCGATGAAAACTTGGAAGAAAAACACTCTAAAATCGTCCCGAAAATTCGTGACTTGTCATGGGAAGTTCGGCAACGCCTGAAGGCTCATACGGCGTTTCTCTTTAGCACGGCAGAGCTGCAAGTTGCAATTAGGCACTAAGCGATCGTGCCCAGGATAACGGCGCAAGGGGATACTGGGGGTTTAGTNGGGGGGGGGGGGGGGGCGCCACGGGAGCCATGAAACGAGAGAAAGCGCCGTCGGGCCAACTTCAACTTTCCAGGGAAACTTCGATTCCGAACGGAAGTTGGGTCCACGCTTACCGTTTCCGGCAATTTGAGAGGACATAGCTGTCGCTTTGGTTTCGCCGGTCATGAATCTTGTACACACACTTGAAACCAGAGACAAAATAATTGGGCCGAGTTCATCAGAAAGAAACCAACCCACATCAAGGTGAAACTGAGAAAAAGATGTTTGAAGTTTTATTCTTGCTCGAGGCTCAATGCAGAAACCAAAAAACCCCTCTTCACACCAACTAGTTTCTCTTTTTCGACTTTCAGATTTTGGCAGAGGAAAATGAACCTAGTGGAACTCAAGAACATTCTTAACTCAATTTTTTCGAAAAGGTGGGTTGGTTATTTTCTGATAAACTCGGTCCGATATTGTGTGTCCTATAGGTGAAAACAAATATTTTCAGAAGCAGCGCGGGCTGAGGCGGATCCAGCAATTTGGCAACACCGGATTTTCTCCTTTAAACCTAGGCTAAATAATCGCTTCCTATTGGAGCACCAGGCCTCTCTAAAAATCGATACATTTCCATAGGTTTAAATGGAGAAAAGACAATGATGCCAATTTGCTGAACCCGCCAATGAGTGCGGGAGCGGAACTCTAAAACACATCATCTCTGCTGAGAAGCCACCTATTAAACAGCATAATTATGATGGTACTTTCAGTTTAGCCACTTGACGGTTCGGAATCGATGCAGGTGGTCGGTTGGCGGTTGGTAACAGTGAGACACGGTAACTTGGTGCATTCGTGCACTACCAACTTTGGCTTTGCCGTCGTAAAAATCAATAACGCCGCCATTCCGTTTCTAGGGTGGCCCTACCGAACACCCAAACAGAGTTGAAACGATAGCAAACTTTTGTAAGCATTTTTCATTTCTTTTCTTCTTGTTCATTTCTATAGATTTCGGCGATGATTTCTTTTTAAATTTCTGTTAGAAGGGGGGGGGGGGAGAGACTCATTGCTATATTTTCCCCCATCGGATGAAAAGCAAATACCTGATCGGCTTTTTATACATGATATTATTACTTTTGTACCCATACGCAATGAAAAAAACGTGAAAACAGATGAAATAATGATGCCTCTAAAACGTAATAAGAATAGTATACAAGTATTTCAATGAATGGGTGGTCTAGACTACCCGTTCGAGGAAGAAGGGCAGAAGGGTTCTCAATCAAAGTTGTGACCCTAAACTCAACTTTGAGCCGTCCTTTAGATATTGTAGGCGCATGGATAGTCTGGATCACCCTGGGTTTGAATTTTTATATAATACGTCTAGAAAAATGAATAAAAAAGGCTAAAAATCATCGAATAATCATCAAATCAAAACCAAAATATTACATAAAAAGTCAAATGATAAGATGTAACCAGGAGAATGATTTGAGATGAGAAAGGTTTGTGCACCAAATTTCGTCGGAACAACAATTAAAACGAAGAGAGCTATTGGGAGGGGGGGGGTCCAAAATCATGAAAATAATACAGATTTTTAGGTAGGCGAGCTGTGAAAAGCGGAGGATCCATGGGAATGAAATAAAGCACAGAAGGACGGAAATGGGGCTTAAAATGGGAAAATTTAAAGTAATACAAAATCGGCAACACCGCTTAAGAACGTACAGAATGCACAACTGGTTGCTACGGTTCCTTGATTCTCGCTCTGTCTCACTCCAAACAATCACCAGGGCAGTGTAGCCAAGTGGTGATTAATTTCAAAAATTTCACGACTATGGTAAGTAAAATAATTTATTGGTACAGAGGAAGAAATTCCTCGAAGAATAATTATATGCAGAAATACCAAGAAATTTTCAAGATTCGAAGATACAAACCCGCTAGAGGAAGCACAGGAGGACTGGAGGGGGTGGGATTACGTATCCGCCAAAAAACTCTCCGTGTAGCTTTGTCCCTTGAATTTTTGTATGATTCTTACTTTTTTCAAATAATATTGTTAAAAAATTTTACATGCTATAATTCCTTAATTTGTATTATTATTATTTTTTTTTTTTTAAAAAAAAAAAAAAACCTTATCACCTGAATTACATTTCATTTCTTCCGAATATCAATACTATGCATTACTGCCTGCTATTAAGAACAATTTTTTCGATAAAAATACGAATGTTATTGATGTATCACAAGATGCAAATGAATTTTCACAATAATTCGTCGTTTCCAGCACGGAAGAAAGTAGTTACATTTCAGTGTTGCCGAATTTCCCGTCATAAATTTGCACTGGAGAATCTTGGCATTTCTAACAAAAAATATCCCTGATTTATCTTCTCATCTCATGCAAGAAACAAAAAAATTTTGGAGAAATATTTCACAGGAGTATTTTTGTAAAACATTAAATTGTTTGAATCAATTTGGCAACTTTAGGAGGGAGTTACGTTCCCCAGTCCAGGAAACGACGAATTATACTGCATTTTGCAATTTGGAACTATAAATTCTGGCTCTTCTGGAAAAACACTTATGTGTATAGGGAAACTAATGGCACATACATTGTTTTTAAACCGGGCCTGAATTTATAGGTCCAAATTGCAAAATGCAGTCCAATTATACTGCCGTGCTGAGGAAGAACACTGTATGTACATTCGAGAGTTGCCAAATTTCCTTCGATAAAACGTTTCTTTTTTAGGAAAGTTATGAATATTTTTCGGAAAAATTTGCGACAACTTTAGGTGAAATTGCGAAGAAAATTACCTGAAAAATTGGTAGAAAAATATTTAAAAATTTTCCCGAAAATTCGTGATTAACCAACGGAGATTTGGCAACGCTTAAAGGCTCATACGGCGTTTTTCCATAGCACGGCAGGATAGCAGTGCTACATGACTTACAACCACCAAAGTACACCGCAGTGGCGAGATGGGAATAATTTCTACCGATATTTCCCGGTTTGAAGGTTGCGTTATAATAAGTCGAAAATCAAGGTATACCCTGACAAGATCGTTTTCCATACGTATGAACGGTAGATCAATCGATTCATCGCAAGTCGCAACACGCCACGGATACACCGGGAAAAAGCCTCGATTCACTCCAACGAGAAATCCGGGAATCCCGCGCAAGTCGGCAACAGCGCATCGAACAGATGATGACACCCCCACACCTCGCGCCCAACTTTCAACGTCGCCGGATCATGCACTAAAATCCACATATTTCGCATGGTTATATATACATATCGGGAAGAATGCCCGATCCGGCAACATGGCGTGAGTTCCAACTCACCGGTCACGTGACGCCGATCCAGATGACCTAGTCGTACTACCCGCGCTGAAAACGTCCGCCCTCGCCCGCCCGCGTCCCGAGCTTCGGAGCTCGATTCTCGCGACTTGACAACAGTGTTCCCTCTGAATTTAAATCCAATGTAAATATCGATTCGCCCCGCTTCGATACACATCGATTGTTTTGCATACATTCAAGTGGTAAAGGTCGGTGTTGCCGCGTCGCGGCGGCCCACATCGTTCGTCGAGGCGCAGCGCGCCCAACCGCGCGCGAGTCTATAAATAGTCGCGCGTTCGATTCGAGCTGGGACTCTCCGTCCCTCTGACGCGCTCGGCAAGAACATCGTATCTCCACTAATCTGGAAGAACACCTACCTGCCTATAGAACTAGTGGCACTTGCGTTGTTTCTAAAATGAGCAGTATTGAAACAGTACTATCTATGTGCAAAACGTAGTCGAAATAACTGTTTTAAGGGATTTGTAATTATTTTGAAGTTAAAGCTCTTTTTATCGGGATGCATTTTGGATTTTTTTACCTTTGTTTTTCCCGATCACTTGGTTGTCGATTTTAGATAGCGATAGCTCTTTCGATCATCAGATCATCCTCAGACATGGTAAACACTATTAAGTCACACTGTAGACACTGGTTAACTTATTAAAAACATATTAAAACTTATTAAAAACATATTAAAAAACATTCGTGGGTGCACCCGCCGCGATCGCGTCATTCTTATCACTTAAGAATACAAGAATAANGGCGGGTGCACCCACGAATGTTTTTAATACGTTTTTTAATAAGTTTTTAATAAGTTTACCGGTATCTATCATGTGACTTAATAGTGCTTACATTGTGGCCTGAGGATAATCTGTGATTGAAATAGCTATCGCTAACGAAAATCTACAACCAAGTGATCGGGAAAAACTAAGGTAAAATCCAAAATCCAAAGATTTGTGATTAGTTATTCGGGATTTTATTCGTGTGAATATAATTCCTTTCGGCACTCATACGTTCGCTAATCACGGGCGAGACGAGCGCCAATTTTTTAGCGGAAGCCCCCCCCCCCCCCCCCCCCCC